>JANJOY010003251.1:0-10855 GCA_038496675.1 Rachycentron canadum
CTCACCTCCAGCTCCACCTCGATGCTCTTCAGAGGAACTGACCCAGAAACGGAATAAAATTTTTGCAAATGGTTGATGGTACAATAATGGATGATACTTAATGGTAGTTACTCTGTCAAAATGATTCGTCTTTTCTGTCCCTCTTACCTATAAACTGTGTATTTTATTTTGTCTTTGCTGCCTCCCTGTGGCCCAAACACCGACTTTCATGGACAAATATCTGCATCCTAATTTTTCAAACACAAAGCAGTAGTGATCTGCAGACAAAAGCAAAACCAAATATACAAGACAATGCCGAATTTAAATGTGGGCAGATGATATTGTTAATTCCACAGTGAGCTAAATACTTAAAAGTAAACCATGGCATTGGTCATTGGCTGAGTATGGAGGAAAGAGAAAGTTTGGACTTCATTATTGATTTAAATAATGTCTCTGATTAAAATGTTGACTCCAAAAACAGCCAAATAAGACAATTACAGTGGGTGACCATGGATGTTGTAACCAACCTCAAGGTCTTATTTGAAAGGGAAGACAAAAACAGCCTCTAGAGGTTTGTCCTCCTTGTTCTGGTAGTTCAAAGTGGAGATCACACATGGTCCCTCACCTCCACCTCCACCTCGATGCTCCTCAGAGGAACTGACCCAGAAACATATATATACAAAATATATATGATGGTAATATTTTCTTGTAAATGTCATTCAAGTTCCCAGCTTTATTTAGCTGTAAGTGGCAACTTTTTAGTTGTTAATTATTTAGTCACTGGCTGAATAAAGCAGTGACGGGTTTTCTAACGGTTAACAGCGTCAGTCTTAATGTGTTTTTGTTTTTTTTAGCTCGACTTTAACATTTCTCTAAAACACAATAAAACCGAGATACGAGGCCTTCATTGTTAATATAATCATTATTCTCTTCGCCGTCGTAAAGGAGAAAAAACACAGCCTACCTCTGATAAGAGACGGGCTTGTTTTCAAAAGAAATGAATCACCTATATTCAAAAATTAGACGAGAAGAAGGTGACAGAGACCAGCGGCCATCTGTTTGAAGCGTCCAAACCACGCCCACCGCAAACGCTGAGCCCGGAACCACACCCGGAAGTTCAACTTCCGCCAACTTCCGCCAACCTCCGACAACTTTCGCCAACCTCCGCCAACTTTCGCCAACTTCCGTCACGCTCCACCAGCGGCTGCGCAACACTGACACCAAAGCAATGGCACGCGACCACACAGTGACGTCACGACCACGCCTCTGCCGGGTATGCTGGATTTGGCCTACGAGGACACCGGGTGGGCGGGTTTTTGACGCCAGTCGATCCAGTTCCAAAACAGTTTGATGGCGAAAACAATTTCTGATAACTGCTGTGAACATGGTAACGCTCTGGTTTTAATTTAAATTATTATTATCGTTGTTATTATTAGTTTGTTTGTTATTGTTTTTCCTGTCTTTGTAGCTTTGCTTTCTCATCTTTGGCGTTCCCTCATTGCAAATTCAAATTCACGAGAGTTTCTTCAGTTCCTGTTATTGTTGTGCTGTTTTTATTACTTAGGGCTCTATATGTAAATTGGGGTCTATCCGTGTGTGTGTGTTTGTGTGGAGTGAGGTTGCCTTTTGTCACTTATTCTGTAAAACACTTTGTGTTACACTGCTGTATGAAAAGTGCTAAAGATTGAGTAACTGGATGATTTATATGGGTTTTCCACAAAAAGAGCTAAATTACTAGTCTGTCATTTTCATATAGTTTGGCCTTGGTGTGTGTTCTCTCTGAGCACCATCCGAGGACGCAAATATTTAAATTTCAAAAGTTAGGACACAAGATGTCTTATACATAACTTAAAAGTCCATTGTCAAGACTACCATAGATTTTGACAATGTGCATTCTGGACCACAATTTGCATACAAGGTACAATGATGTCACAAAATCTTTCTCAGATGTACACATCTTACAAACAGATTTAATGTGAGCTCAAAGACACTTTTATTTAAGCAGACAAATGTGAAAACAGCCCTGCAGAATCCAGATCTGCACACATTTTATTCTGCACAGGGAGAATCCAACATCCAAGTGAAGGAACACAGGGGAACAAGCAATTAAATGTGTTTAATTCAAATACGATGAATCTCACATGCACACACCACCTTCATCATGCAGGTGAAGACTTGCTTCAGTAGTTATCTGAAGTGTAATATATTTTAAGTAGCATGCTCAGAAGCAGCATGAAAGGTTATTCAAGGCTTCAAGGGTTTTTTGTTTCTTGTTATGAGGCTTAATTACAACTTGTCTTTAATTGTTGAACATTGTGAATGTACTTTTTATAAAAGCCTGTCGAGTGGAACACATTGCTAATTTATATTAATGTTATAGGTTATGTTATAAATGCAACTAATATCTTGCACTGGTCTGTTAAATTATTTTATGCTGTGTATCTGCCTCTAAAAAAAATTTAATTAGAAAAAAAGAAACTCCCCAAAAAAACTTTGAACTTGTTTCACAATGTGGCCAGAACTTTTTGCTGTGAGCTCAGATCTGGCTTGGAAGACAAATACATCGAAATAAAACTAAAAGATTTCTGCATTAGTAGTAATTTTGACATTCAGTGTCCACGAAAGTCAATGTTTTCCCTCTGCATCATGTGTGACCATGATATCTGTGATATGGTACACAGATGAGTCAAGTTTCAAGCCCAAAGATAATTTTTTTTACTGTTTGTAAATTCCCACCCAAAGCAATGTTAATGGTGCAAGACACAATTCTTTGTCCAGTTACATGGCTGACCCTGAACAGAAACAATATTACAAAGCTAGTTCAAAGGGTAAAAATATTTTATAAGGGTGCAGGATGGAAAAAAAATCTGTTTCTGTTCACTAACCCTGAAGGAGGAGCCAGTTTAATGAAAACTTCAAAGACCCAGAACATCTCTCTGCACCTCACAACCCAACAGTGCATTTCCAGCTTCCACACACTCTGCCACACACGGTGCTGTAAAAAAACAAACAAACAAACAAACAAAACATAACAAAAAACACAAAATGATTAGCAGAGGAGACCATTGATTTTAACCATTACACACTATTTTAAGTACAATTCATGTTTTTTATTAATTCTATTTTTACCATTCTGAGCACGGAGCCATGACACAGCCTTCATAGCCAGAAGCTCCCACTCTTCCTTAGCATCCACCTTGAAAGCATGAAGCCAGATCAGAGCCAGAATGGTGGCCCACACTTCCTGGTTCACCTGATTCAAAAAAAAATCAAACCAAGTCACATGGGACATCAGGTGACAGAAAATCAAAGCGAATAAAGTACATAGGACCTCAGAGGGAAATGCAGCCTGGTGGTTCTGAACAACATGATTACATGATAAACAAAGATAAGACAATGTGTTACTGTTATGACACCAGTTCTAAACTGAGGCATTATTTCTGACAGTAACCCACCGATGCAGGCTTCGACTTGTCCACCTCATTGCTGGTCTTTCCCAGTGCAGCGGCCAGAGCTGGATCAAGCAGCCAGCAGCCAGACGCCTTCTGGAGGGAAACCAACTGCAGCAAAGGGTCTGTGCAAGGTTGTTTGGGCACAGTGCCTTCAATACCTTCAGAACTCAAGTCTGACGAAAAAGGTATAAGAAAGTGCAAAGTTAAAGTCATCCCTGTGGATCAATCTCCTGGTATGAGGTTGTATCTTTGTTGGGCCTATTTGATATGAATATCAGACTTGATAATATCAAAGAAAGTGCAAAGATGAAATAGTCCCGATTATTCTACCTGTGTCTCTATAAGATATACATTTTATTTTGGTTAACTTTCTTGCAAAATCCTGCCAAAATGTACACAATGACAATAAAATAAACGTACGTTAAATTTTTCTATATCACATTCACCATCCTCAAGCACTTATGTGTGTATTTACAAAACACAATGGTGTGTTACACTCTTTTTCACCATTCAGCTTTTTACTCACTCAAGGTCATGGCCTGAGGAACACAGGCACCCGACACTTCAAGAAAATCAAACCAAAAAAAAAAACAAAGTCAGTGGTCAAGACATTACATTAGATTTGTAAACAAAACAGATCAGCTACACTACTGGCTTCTGTATTTATTAAGACGACTCACAAGTTGATATAAGTGCTTCATAAGAAGTATAAGTAGTTAAATAATTTTCATAGGTTCATCTTTCCTCACTTGCTCTGGGCAACTACTGTTGTTGTGTTGTTGTCAATGACTAACAAAACAAAAACATACAAAAACAACTCCTACTATTCAGTATTTTACATTAAAGCTAAAAAAAAAAAAAAACAAACAAAGAAAAAGCAACTCTGCCACAGAAATGTGATTTTGTTCACATTCACTATCTTCATGCACTTATGCGTGTATTTACAAAACACAATGGTGTGTTACACTCTCATTCAGCTTTGTACTTACTGCCGAAAACGGGGAGAGAGTCAAGGGTCATAGAAGCTACTGGTGGCCCCGAGAGGTTCCCTTTAAGTTTTTAAAAAAGTGTATTATAATCAAGATAAAAAAATATCACCAACACGACTGACTTCTGTGCTTATTACAGTGACTCACAAACCAATACAAGAAGTTCTTAGAAGTCACAAAAAGCAGTAACAACTCCACCTTCCTCACCGTACATGTTGTCAGTGCCAACAAAACATACCAGAGCTAAAAATAACTCCTCTACAGTATCAAAAATAAAAGCTGCCAAAAAAACATATTTTGTAAATATAAACATTTTTTGTTCAGTATCTACATTAATTTTATTTATATAAATACACAAATTCAACAACCATTCAGCTTTTTACTCACTCGAGGTCATGGCCTGAGGAACACAGGCACCCGACACTTCAAGAAAATCAACCAAAAAAAAAAAAAAAACCAAAGTCAGTGGTCAAGACATTACATTAGATTTGTAAACAAAACAGATCAGCTACCCTACTGGCTTCTGTATTTATTAAGACGACTCACAAGTTGATATAAGTGCTTCATAAGAAGTAAAAGTAGTTAAATAATTTTCATAGGTTCATCTTTCCTCACTTGCTCTGGGCAACTACTGTTGTTGTGTTGTTGTCAATGACTAACAAAACAAAAACTAAAGTGTTAACTTTAACTGACAGTGTTTAGAAAAATATACAGATGTGTGTTCCACTCCCATTCAGATTAGGGCTTACTTTGATTTCTTCCTGTCAACATGGGACCACGCAAACACTTAGCACCAAGGAAAACCATATTGTTGCTCATATACTTACTCCTACCTTTCCTTCTGACAGTTCTCGACATGGGAGCACTGCACAACATAGGCATGTAACCACACAACTTTTCTAGAAACAAAAAAACAAACAGAAGTTTGGGATCAAGACATGACATGAGAATTAAAACAAGTAGAGTAAACAAAGAATATCAACTAAACTACTGGTTTCTGGGCTTATTAGAAGTACAAAATAAAGTACTTTAAGAATTCGTAAATGAGTAAGGGTTTTAGATTGTGACAGCGGTAAACTATAGGATACTCCTGTATCCTTTGCATTGAGTCTGTGCTACCACATCAATGAGCCAAATCACTGTGACCGCTCACAGATGAAGCAAATTACATTTACGATCTCCTAACAACAGGCTACGTCTCAGATAAATCAATCTAGACAGGGGCCTTTATGTCCTGATGGGTAAAAACAGAGTTTTACCCTTGGACAATTCGCAGCGGCTCCACTTCTCACCTTACTGGACTGCTACTAATGTCTCGGGGCCAGCAACTGTGGGGCCACTGAGATGTGCTAATGGATCTCGGCTTACTATTGTTGTTAGTGTGGGAGCTGTTGCAGCACATATACCAAAAGCATATAACACAAAGGTGGTCACAATGTTTTGGCTCACCAGTGTATCAGTCATTAAAGCTGTGGGTGATGCACTCCTAGTTTTTCATTTGCTATTAAAAAGCACTTACGGGATATTGGAACATTTCTGCGCACCAGAGGTCCTTTAATCGGCTCGCCGTCGCCTTTTTTGACAGCAATGAAGGCAGTAAAGGAGCTGCTCACTCCTGATTGGACACTCAGCTCCACCACCTTCTTCTTCATTCCTCCATCTTGCTGTCCTTGGTTTTCTCTCTCTTCCATCTCCATGGAGCGAATCAGAGCCCGAGCACCCAACCTGTGGACTGTTAACCTGCAGACAGTCAGGGGAGTAAACACAGGTGGAGCCACATGTATCAGAGTTGAAGACATGAACTCTGTCTAATCGTGTGCTAGGTCTTAATCATCTGATCACTCACACTATTTACAGTGACCATAGCAATTTTAATTCCCACAGAAAAAAAAAGATGTGATCTTTGTATCAATGACTGCACTGAAACCTGTTAAATTTGTAGATAAATACCATGAAATTGTTTTGTTGTGTGTGTGTGTGTGTGTCAGCCAGTTAGAGTTTTATGTTTCTCACAATTTCAAACTATTTTATTTGATCTTATCTAAATAATTAAACTCAAATTTTCAAGGTCATCTCCCAACACACAACAGCACTGTCTGAGCAAAAAAGATTTTACCCTGTGTCCTCTGCAGGTTGAAGACTAAAGTGGAGCTGGTCCTTGGAGGGTTGACCTGCAAGGCTGTACTTCACCGTCACACAGCCCTGAGCTCCCTCTGAACTCTGAGAAAAGATTACAGAGTTAGAAACTATGTTAATTACTGTAATGACATTATTATGATTAAATCCTTCATTCCAACCAGTTGTCTCATTGACTTACCTCTCCAGTGAGCTGGCCATACACCAGTGACCTTTGACCTTGGAAAAGTGCTGTGATTGGTGGAGAGAGAACAGTGACAGACACTCCCTTTGGTAAATCCCATGAGACTGAGATGTCCATCACTGCTGGCTGCAGAGCAAATCGCAGCGACTGCATCACCTGGTGGGAAAAAACAGCTTTGACTGCGTGGAACCATGATTGAACTTGTCAGCTTTGCTATGTTTAATGTCTTTCTTACTTTAGGTTGCATCCTGTCGGCCCCTATGATGAACTGAGCGTGACCTCCTCCTTCCCTGGCCAAGCCGTTGATAAGAGCAGAGCTGGCTCCTTCCCCAATCCCAAAGGAGAAACACCTACAATACAGTAGCTCTGTTTTTAACATACACAGCACTACAACCTGGGACAAACTGTGAGCATGTGTATTTGTTTCACCTGTGTGAACCTGAATTCCTCTTCACCAGATTTGTCACTTCTTTGGTGTTGCACACCTCGCCGTCAGTAAAGACAAAGAGCTTGGGAGGAGAGTTTACACATGAGTTACATAACATCACATGAGAAACATGTAGCATGACCTGAAAGACATTCACATACATTTTCTAAGTGTCAAGTTTGATTGTTGTGTCAGTAACACAGTTGGACATTCAGTTAAGTTTGCAGATCACCGAAG
Source organism: Rachycentron canadum (assembly GCA_038496675.1). Lineage (NCBI taxonomy): Eukaryota > Metazoa > Chordata > Actinopteri > Carangiformes > Rachycentridae > Rachycentron > Rachycentron canadum. Next base: position 7,405 of record JANJOY010003251.1, read on the forward strand.
GTGTGTCGAGTGTCAAACAAACCAGTTTCTTTCATATTGGTCTTGTTCACCCTAGAGTGTGTGTAAAGAGCTGCTGTAGGCTCCTCTCCTGGAATCACCACACCCCTCTTAATGACAGTACCTTTGTGTTGCCTTAGATGAAAAGGTGTTGCATTTGTGCGAGGGTATTACTTGTCTAGGTTGTTTGGGAATGCAGGGCTGACTATAAATGTGCTTGAGGGGCTCAAGGATCTCTGTTCCTCCCAGATTAGCTGTCATCTCTTCAACTTTCTTCACAGCCTCCTCCAAGGTCTTCTCACTGTACTCCATGCTCTTACTGCCACCAGAAACACAAATAAAAGATGGTCTTTGTATGAAGAGTGTTGTGTAGTACTACCCTGCAATGTTTGTACAACTGCAATATGTCCCCAAACATAAAAATGTCTTAATCGTACTGTAATTCTGAAAAATATATTCCTTTCAATTCTGTAAACACAAAACACATTTGAAACACATTTTTGTGGTCACTAACGGGAAGATGTGTTCGTAGGTGGACCCGAAACTATAGATGTTGAAATAGCAGCCCATTGGTAGGCTCTTCAACAGGAGCAGTAGAGTATCCTGAAGGGAGGAGAGAAAAGACAGTGACGGTTACTGTGTAGGAGGGAAAATATGAATGATTTTATGATAGAGTTAAATCTTGCTAAATACCCTGGCGCTGCCAATACGAGTTTCTTGTGGTTTACTGTTACTGGTAGAACAACCCATACTGCCAGATCGATCCAATAAGAGAACAAACTCTCCACATGAGGTGAGTGAAGACATCACAGACGGAGGGTACTCAGGGTAGAGACTCAGCATCACGACTGGATCCCCCATCAGAGAGCCTGAGATACAAGAGGAGAATGACCACAACCTTGTTTTTTATTGTAAGACACAGATACTTTTCTTTGCATTTCACTCATTACATCCATTTGAAGATAAAGAACATTTAATTTGTCAAAGAACAGCTTCATTCATTTGCACTCACCAGGCTTGGCAGAGGCCTGTCCTGCCTCCACCACAGCAGTGGGCTGGTGGGCATCTTTGTAATAAATCAGCAGTTCAACATCTCTGTCAAACTTGTGTCCAGCAGCCAACCTGACCTGCAGTTCACAACACAGCCTCATAAATATCAATCAAGTTGTATGTTTTGTTCTCAGTATTGAGGAACAATAACAACACTGCTGACGCATTAACAGTCTACCTACTGTGGCCTGCGTCTGCTCTGTGTTGAGGTACTGCAGAGGGTCCAGGGAACAGTTGGACTCTACTTTAGAGACTGGACGAGGAGAGGACACTCGGGCAGTAAAAGACAGGCTGTAGGGAACCAGAGAAGCTGGGACAGAAGTCACCTGGACACTGGCACTTTCACTTCCTGTAAACGATATTGGACAAGTTAAGAACAGTATAATTAAGGAGACTGTTTGTCCAGGAGAAGTTCTGGATGACCAGACACGATCCTCAACCTAAACAACCCAGTTGTAAAGTAACAACATGGCTGGATGGATCCATACTACCATGTTGTTTCTGCCAAATCCTGACCCTATCATCTGAATGTTGCGGCAGAAGTGGAGACTCATCAAACCGGGCAACGTTTTTCCAATCTTCTATTGTCTGATTTTGATGAGATTGTGCGAATTGTAGCCCCAGTTTCCAGTGTGTGGTCTTCAGCTGCTGTGGCCCTTCTGCTTCAAAGCTTGACGTGTTGTCTATTCAGAGATGTTCTTCCGCATACCTCAGTTGTAAGAAGTGGTTATTTGAATTACTGAGTTACACACTGAGCTCAAACCAGTTTGGCCCAGAGGACTCCAGCTCACTGGATATTTTCTCTTTTTCAGAGGATTCTCTGCGTGAAAATCCCAGTACATAAACTGTTTGTGAAAATAGTCAGACCAGCCCATCTGGCACCAATGACCTGCTCGGTTTGATCTTCAGCAGATTGTCTTGACCATGTCTATATGCCTAAATGGACTGAGTTGTTGTCATGCGATTGGCTGATTAGATATTTGCGTAAATGAGCAGTTGAACAGGTGTACCCAATAAAGTGGCCGGTGAGTGTGTAGTCCCTCCAGCATGTACAGGGTCGACCCTAAGGTCTTCTACCAGTTGGTAAATCAGATGCCCAAACTAACTTCACTAGCTCCTTTCATTGTCCAGAAGCAGTGATTTTAAACTGAGCCCTCTCTGGGTATCTGAGCTCCTCAGCCTGTCTCTTGCATTTATAATCCATTTTTTCAGTAATTTCCCCAACCTCATGACCACAGGTGACTGCTGAATAAAAACCAGTAGATAAATCGGGAGCGTTTCCTCCAGGCTCAGCTCCACTTTACAATTTTTGTGAATTGATGGAAAACTGAGGAACATATGAATCATGCTTGTTCTTCTCTGCAAGTTGAGTTCCAAGGAAATAAAAGCACTGAATACCTTTTCTATCTGCAGATGAAAGTAATCAGCTTATCTTGGTTAAATGTCTAAGCAGGATTGTGCAATTTTGACTGACAATTTTCTCTCAGATGAGGGTGAATAAGTAGCTTCCAAAAGTTCTGGTGACTCGCCTTAACTCCAATACCTCAGTTTGATGATTGCTAAACCACAATGTCTGGTTTGATGTTTCCAGGCAATATAAAAATGCAAATGATGCACAGACTTGTGTTTGTGGAAAGAAATATCAGGAAATATTAAGTCCTCTAATAGCGGTAGTGATTTAAACCCCAAAAATCTAAGATTGTTTATGGCACTGTACAACTGGCAGAGGGCTGGAAAAACCCATAGGAGACTTTAGGTGTTATCTACGTGTGTTTCACAATGGTTTTTAACTTCCACCAGTGAGTGGATGATGCACTTGATACCAAACCAGTTATTTGTGCACTGAATTAAAACGTGTTGGCTGGATTTCCTACCCTGAGGCTGGTAGCGAGGATTAAGAACAGCAGGCAGACAAAACCTCAGCCCGTCATCAGCCTGCACAGCCAGCTCAGTGATGTACTCCAGCCTGATGGAGGCACTGTCTCCTGGAGGAAGACTGCCCACACTCAGAGTGAATATATCTGGACTCTGCTCACTCTCCTCCAACAGGAAGGCCTGCTGACCAGAACTCAGAGCATCGTCATACTCCTCACGAGCCTGGAGTACAGACGACACATGTGAAGAACAGTCAACGCGTATACTGGTTCTTTAAGGTCCATTATAGTGAATGAGTCTTTACTGCCCAGCTCACCTCCTGCTTCTCCTTCACCTCAGCGACAATCTGTGTCTGTCCAATCTTAGCACTGAAGTGACAGACAGCAGCATCTCCAGGCAGAGGGAAGACAAAAACAGCCTCTAGAGGTTTGTCCTCCTTGTTCTGGTAGTTCAGAGTGGAGATCACTGTAGCCACATGGTCCCTCACCTCCAGCTCCACCTCGATGCTCTTCAGAGGAACTGACCCAGA
>JANJOY010003265.1:0-10735 GCA_038496675.1 Rachycentron canadum
ACACACACACACACACACACACACACACACACACACACACACACACAAACATTAACAACATGCTGAGCAGAACCCTATCGACTCAGTGGAGAGCTCCGGTATGATATCACTACACCTAATGAGACTAAGATAAGCCTCATTACCAGCAGCGCTCCCGTACATGCTCGTCAAATACAGGGCTGTTCTGCACCAGTTTTAGCTCCCTTATGGTGACGCCCTCTTCTCCCTTTTGTTGTCATAGTCTCAGCACAGAGCTCAGTCTCGAAACATAAACAACACTGTGCCCCAGTGGGTAAAAACACATGGGCAAATGTAAACACACACAGATGAATGTGGATATGCTCACATTTAAGCTCAGGTTTAAGTCCTTAGAGGACACAAGTCAATCTCTCTGTCCCTGGTGCAGTCACACACACCCCCTCCTACCCTCCAGATACCAGACTCTACTGTGTCTCCTACTCTACAGACACACACACACACACACACACATACACACACACATACATGCATACATTTCACAGGTCATATCAGCATCACCAATTTGTGTGTTCCCCATCTTTACGTCTATATATGTGTGTGCATATATACATGGTGTGATGGAGTGTGTGAACGACAGGCAGCATGCAGGGGGGTTTTAGCCACAGGCATCACTACCTGACCCCCATGGCTATGAGATTGACAGCTGTGGTCCCGCCTAATTGCATTACTCTCCCAGGTGATTGGCTCACACCCTGGGGGCTCATTTGTCAGAATGCATTGTGGTAATGATGTAAATTAGCAGATCTATGTGTCACTCAGACTTCTCCCCCCCTGCTGATTGGCCCCGCTGTGCCCCAGGACTCAGCCCCCAGCTGAGGGAGCCAGCTCATTGGTCCTTAGGGAACCAGGAAGTCCCCCAGAAATAGGGCTTTACAGATTGAGCATCCCTGTGGGCTGATATTATCCTTCCTCCCACCTCTTTACCTGTCAGTCAAAACCCAGGGACGGATCCCTGCAGCCTCTATCTGAAACAGAGATACACACACGCTCACGCAGACATGTAGGTGGTACCTTTGATAAAGCTACGTGGACCCTAAACACGCTATAACTGTATAAAACACAATATGGTATAAAAACATACTTATATAAAAAGTGTGTATGTGTGTTAGTGCACTTGAATTGAAATAAAGGCCACAGGCTTAGCCTCTGTTCCCCACTGTTTACCCAGCATGCCCCAGCTCTGTCCTCTATCAAAGGCAGACAGCTTCACATGGACAGACACCTAGAGCAACATATAGACAAATGCAAGTACAAGCACACATACACACACACATACGGACTCCCTGGTTTCTCTGCCTGTCTGTCTCAATAGCATCAACTGAAGTGTTAGTTACTGAAAGCATCTGTTGTGTGTGTGTGTGTGTGTGTGTGTCAGTGTCAGGGGGCAGCAGTGTGTACATGCGCAGCACTCCTGTAGTGTTGCTGAAAGGTTTCGTGGGAGTGTCTAGGTTCTTTGTTAAACTCTCTGTGGTTATATGAGGCCGAATATGAATAAAGACTAAATAATGTCAGCATCAGCATGAATCAATACTTATACAGATGTACAATCACTTGGTCTGGACCTTAGCCCCTGATCAATGCTTTTCTCTGAGTTATTGTCTTCATATTAACAAGTGGAGTGCTCCCTGAGGAACACGTATGAATAGCTAAATGAGACCACTCCACACTTCTCAACAGGACCTGGTGTTGTTTTTACACCCTCCTTTGTTTGATTTCAGACACTGCATCGCAAAAGCCTTTTTAGCCAAATTTGGATGCACTGTAGGTGTTTCCAAAACACTCACGTCCTCATGAAACTCTAATTGCCTGCTCTAGGCGACATGAATGTCCCTCACACAGGGTCAAATATTGACTTGTGTCCTTCCCTGCCAGTGTTTGCCCAAATTACAACTTTTTTGTCTGCAACTAAGATTATTCATAAATCAATTCATATTTTTGTTCTGACCACTGGGGGCTTGCATATTGACTCAAAAAAAAATGTAGGAAAAGATCAAAAGATGTCAACAAAGGTAAAGGGAAACTTTGGAAAAAGCTCTGGACATGATTGAAATAGCTCAGAAAATAACTGATTGTCTCATTTAGTTCCCTGAGTGACAGGATGTTATTGTCAGAAACAGGAAATTACTCTTTCTGAAGTGAAGCTATGGTGTCACTTTTATATCTGCACGTGTTAGATATTAGTATTTGTAGACTCTATGTGTGCGCGTGCATGTGCATTACTGACTGACTAATCATTGTAAATTAGAGATGTTTAGAGATGTTTGTGGTTGGTTTTGGTAAAGCCCCTGTAAAAACACTCTCTCACGGAAAATCATTTCCCATGACGTGGCACATGTGCCAAACACGCACACACCGACACATTCACACACACCTTTAAGTGCCGCACCTACCGTCTTTTCCTCCCACCCTCCGTTACGCACACATATACCTACATTGCAGTAAATGCAGTAACTAACCTGTATTAAGTGTCCGCTACTACTTGGCAGAGCGTGAGAAAGCAGCGAGTATGATGGGTAATTGCCATGCTGCACGCAGTGTCTACAGGAGCACTCTTTATGAGGTGGTGGGGAGGGAGAGGGGGATGAGGAAGTAGGATGCAGGACACCAGAGCATTTTCTTCTCCCTTTAGATTGTTCAGTTTACTACCAAGAGTTCTCAAGAGTGAAACTGAAGTAATCAACCTGCTGATGCTTGTTTAATAATTCCTATCTGTTGTGTTATATAAAATCTCTTTATATGCTAAGTTTCATAGGGAAAGAATCAGATCTATTTGTGTGACCGTTAATGAAAATGTCTTGGAGAAATCTCAGATTGTGGTGGTAGTTTGTGCCTCCAGCGTTTATGCGTTTAGGGGCAATAATTGATTTCTGTGTTGTGCCCCGCAGGGTTTGCCCCACATCTCACACACATGCTTACACACACACACACACACACACACACACACACACGTACACACAGCAAGGCATGCTGCAGTATTAATGAGACATGAATAAGACATGAAGAGAGACCCCCCTCTTACACGCTCACACAGGGTCTCCCCCTCCCCAGCTGCTTCCTGTCTGCAGATTACCCAGCTTTCACTGGGCTCTGGTTAAGTGGGGCCAGGAAGAGATTTAACCCTCTCAGCAGGAGCAGACACACAAATGTGCACACACACATACAAACGCACGCACTGTGTACTGTCAGGAATTATTAGCTTGCTTATTACATTATCAGAAAGTTTTATTGTGTAGTTGACTGCTATCAGAGCTTTAGGTGTTGTAGCTGGCTGTAATTCGATCCATGTTTAAGGCAAAATAAAAAAATGAGATCTGTGAATGAGACACATTTGTTTAAATTTAGTTTTTAGTTATTTTAGTTATTCCCAGTTATACCTATTTCATTATAGAGAACCTTTAAAACCTGGCTTATTATAGCCTATAATATAGGATAATGCATGAATTACTTAGGTGTAAGTGTCAATATTTTGCAGTGTGCTTATGGCTAAATGAATGGACAGGAAGCTGTCTAGACTTACCTTAATGTCGTCGTTTTAAACGCTTGATAAACGCTGAGTTTATGTTGCTACAGGTTTGTTGTGATCTTCCATCTTTTTGTGTTGTAGGCCTCAGCAACGTGTAGCCCAGGACCTGCCTCTCTGGGCTCCCAGGTTCATGCTGCAGCTGTCAATGGAGATAGGAGCACCCTCCTCAAACTCATCACAGGTAAGTAGCAGACAAGCAATGAGCTTCTAAAATGTATTACAGGTTCATTCACTATCTCATCTGCATCAGGAAATAAGGGCGGGACATTTTTTTATGATGCGTCTTAACCACTAGTTCACCAAAATACTCCGAGCACATATGTCAATGTGTAGTCAGGTGTTGCTTTATTGATTTCTGTTTGGAAATTTTCATTGCATTTAGCCCATCTACAGAAATGTCAGAGTGGAGGTGTAATTGCAGCAGCCAGAGTTTTAGGTTTTGCAGAAACAAACACAGCTGAGCGGGTGCATGTCCACATGGAAGCTGCAAACAGATGCTCCACTCCTCTGCGGAAGTGCTGACATTCTCTGGCCTATTTAGTAATAATAATCTTGAAAATCCATTCATATTTAGGCATATGGTAGAAATGTGGCAAAAAATACAAAGAACATCACCTGACTATTGCAAATTCTTTTCACAATTAGGCAACAGGACCATCCATGTTATCAGTGTTAGAGTTCTTTACTTGCAGCTTCTCCAAGTAAATTGATTTATTTGGAAAAGTGGAAATGGGGGTCCCTATAAACCGATGTTTCAAAAGACTGTATATTAAGTTCAAGTAGGTGCACTTTAAAACACATTGTACTTTACTTTCATCTGATAATTCAACACATATTGAACCAATATTCCTTTAGATCAACATTTACCCTCTGGCTTAAACCTTCAACTGTGCTCTGTTTGTATGTGTGTGTGTGTGTGTGTGTAGCAGAGCCCTCCTTGCGGGACCGTGAGGAGCAGTTTGGCCGGACCCCTTTGATGTACTGTGTGCTGGCTGACCGCTTGGACTGTGCAGAGATTCTGTTGAAGGCCGGCGCCTCAGTCAACAAGACTGACCACAGCCAGCGCACTGCCCTGCACCTTGCTGCACAAAAAGTATGGAAATCTATGAACATACATCAGTGGTGACTAGTATACCCAAAGTAACCCGTTTGGCGCGATGCTGATCAAGTGTACAGCTAAAGGAATGAATATGTAGATAAAGCATGATCTGAAAAGAGAAATTTTGACAGGCCATGAGCTCCAGTGGGAAGCCAGTGCCCCCTAGTGGTTGTAGTTATGGCCTTAGGGCATGTGGTGAGAAACATCAATTTATTTATAATCCCGCCACACAAACACTTTAGATTTGACTTTCACTTACACACGCTCTTATAAATAATCATTATTCTGCTTTAAGAAACAAGTGTTTCACAGCATTTTGACTACTGAACCTTGTGAAGGAAGACGTCCTTAATGTGCTTTTCACTGGAGTCAAGATTTAAGACCAGTCAGAGGAGACAATAATAATGAGGACATCTCTAGACAAGGTGGTCTGTTCTCTCTTGAGGGGAATAGCAGGAGAACAGTGGGATGTAGTACTAATGATATCTCTTTACAACTCAGTTATTTATAGGTGCTGTCTTTTATGGGAGTGCACTGATACGGGATCATAATATCATTGAAGAAAGAGGGGAGGTATTGGGTTCTATCTCATAGATGGTGTGTGTGTGTGTGTGTGTGTGTGTGTGTTAGGGGATGCTAGTGATGGGAAGCCCTGTCTCTTTGACATCTGATCAATAAGTGGCTGAGACAGCGAGCGAGGCCAGGGATTACCGATCTAATTGGACTGAGAATAGGGAGGACTAGAACACACACACACACACACATACACACACTAGCAGTGTAGATGCATACTCACACACAATATAGATTTGTCAGACTGTGGCATTGTGGTCACAGGACAGCAAATATACAAAACGCACTCACACTTGTACACGGTCATGACAACATGGACACACGCACCACGTTGTCCTCTGACAGTAGTTGCACAATACATCACCCAGTGGCCTGGTGGTGAGCAACCAAAAGTAAGGATGATGATGATGATGATAATGATGATGATGATGTGGAGGGGATGACAGGTGAAAAGCTGCTGCTCTGTCAGGCCACAGAAACACTGTTTACTGTTTAACACCTCATCTCACACGCTGATCAGAGAGACAGGAGGAGGGATCGAAGATGGATGACCTGTGGATTGAACCAGACACCTCTAAAAGCCTGGGGAGTGTGTGTGTGTGGGAGGATGTGTGTGTCATTGCTGCTGGTTCATGACTAATACTGAGGAGAATTGGTGATTTCTAAGCTACTTTTTATCACAATTTTTCAAGTGTGTGTGTGTGTGTGTGTGTGTGTGTGTGTGTTGCAGGGGAATGTGCGTTTCCTGAAGCTGCTGCTGTCCAGGCGTGCTAACTGGCTGCAAAAAGATTTGGAGGAGATGACCCCACTCCACCTGGCCACCCGACACCCCTCCCCAAAAGCCCTTGCCCTGCTTCTCAAACACATTGGACCTGGAGAGGTTGACACACAGGACAAAAATAAGGTGCTGCTTTACAAAAAAAACATCCCTTAGTTTGGTTGCAGTCAGAAACCAGCCAGTAAGGGTGTCTGACCAATAACATGCTAAGAGATAACTAACTGACTGAAAATAGCAGAAATTTGAGGTCACACACACACATAAACGCACACAGGCGCACTCACAAAGCAGTAAACGATTTAACAATATGTGGCTTTGTCCTGTGTTCTTCTGATGAAACCACAGACACACAAACACACAGTCTCCTCTGTCTTGTTGGAGCTGATGTGTATCTGACATCAGTAGTTAGTTTTGTAATAATCCAATATGCATCATCATGTCAGATGACAGTGGTTTCAGCAGCTAATCTCAGAATAGCTCAGTATGAGCTTTGTGTAGTATGTTGCCCAAATATTTCCAGGCTACGTCGTAGTGGAGTAATTTTGTGAACGTAAATCAAAACCTTGTTACAACAGCCCCTCTGTTTTTAACTCCATTCATCATCTCTGTCTGTCCTTTTTATTCCTCTCTTTTTTTAATAGCAAACTGCACTACACTGGTCAGCATTTTATAACCGACCAGAACACGTCCGTCTCCTGATCAAGCATGATTCCAACATCGGTATCCCAGATAGCGAGGGGAAGATCCCCCTGCACTGGGCTGCACACAGCCAGGAGCCCAGCGCAACACAAACCGTCCGCTGTATACTGGTACAAATCACTGTGCACTCACACATGCCCACAGCTGAATTTGTCATCATCTTCCATCCTCACCTGTCATTCTGTATGTCTTTTTGTGCCTGTCTGTTTTTCTTTGTGCATCTCTTTGTGTGTCTGTGTGTGTGTTCATACGTGAAGGAGGCAGCTCCTACTGAGTCTCTGCTGAACTGGCAGGACTATGAGGGACAGACGCCACTGCACTTTGCTGTTGCTGACGGTAACGAGGCAGTGGTGGAGGTGCTGACGTCGTATGAAGGCTGTAATGTGACAGCGTATGATAACCTGTTCAGAACGCCGCTGCACTGGGCCGCTCTGCTCGGTAAGTGAACACACATCCCAAATGTCACCTGCTGGAGCCTGTATAACAGCTATCCCCCTTCCCCCAAAACAAAACAAATTTGAAGGATTTTTACACTGGTTATTGAGTCAAACCAAAAAGGACTACTTATTATCCATAGCTAATGTTGGTCTGTTTTCAGGAATGAAACAGCTATGGAGTGAATTGCCATGAAATTTTATATAGATAGATATACTTTTATTTATCCCCAGAGGGAAATTAAGTTGTCAAGCAGATCAGGTAAAAAGACAAAGATGACAAATGCTTCAACAACAATAACAATAAAATGATAATAGTAATAAAAATAAAAACAACGATAATAATAAAAATAATACAATTAATTTTAAAAATTCATTAAAAATTATTGACTATCTTTACAGAGAGAGACTTATGAAGTCTTATGGCTCTCTGCTGTTAAACCAACCTGCCCTTCCCTCCCAGGAACCAGTCTACCAACCATTACTCCCATTAAGCTGCCTGACTCTCCCTGCCTTCCCTCCCACCAAAAACTGCCTTCATTAGCTCCTGCACACCATTTCCATGCTGTGCATATTCTGTATTGTTACCTGTTTTCTTGTCTGTATACAACATCTATTGCACGTCTGCCCGTCCTGGGTGAGGGATCCCTCCTCTGTTTCTCACCATGAGGTTTCTCTTTTTTTCCCTGTTAAAAGGGTTTTTTGTTTTGAGTTTTTCCTCAGTCAATGTGAGGGTCTAAGGGCAGAGGGTGTTGTTATGATGCTATGTAAAGCCCTTTGAGACAAACTGTTTGTAAAAATGGGCTATACAAATAAAATTGGCTTGCCTTGCCTTGCCTAGAAACAAACAATCTAATAATTATATAGACTTTTGTTCCCGGACAAGGACTCTAATGACTGGTAGTTTGGTTCCCTGACTTTTCCTCTAGTGCCACCAGCTTCTCAAATTTCAATTTGTCCAACACATAGGTCATGACAAAACACCTCAGCTATACTCTTTGTTTGATGCTAATTTTCAAATGTTGCCATGCTAGCAGGCTTAACTAAGATGGCAACAACATCTTGATATTTACACCATGAGCATATTTGCATTTAGTTCAACAAGCAACAAGTTATATTTCTTTGGGTTTTATTGTTCTTATTGTTCTTATACACAAAAATACTGCCATAATAAATAGTGACAGTTGACTTGATGTGGGGTTTCTGCTGTTCTATCCATAGTTTGTTAAAATCATCTATAAGGTTCCCATGTAAGACAGTATAGCTGAGCCATTGCCCCAGCTCCTTATTTACTCATGTCCTGTTGTCATTATCTGTCACCCCACTAATGTAAATGTGTTTTTCAGGCCATGCCAAAATCGTCCACCTGCTGCTGGAGAGAAACACATCAGGCACTATACCCTCAGACAGCCAAGGAGCAACACCTCTGCACTATGGAGCTCAGAGCAACAATGCTGTGAGTCACACACTGTCTCATTGTGTATGCTCTGTGACAACCCTGACAAAGGGTTAGAAAGGCATATGTTAAGGTTATAAAGGTCAAATTATTTATTATTATTATTAAATTATGGGAAATTTTGGAAACGTAAGTTCATTTTTCTACTTATAATTTGTCTACACTTTTTTGCAGTTTGAAAGTATTTATTCTTTTCACATCAAGGACCATAATGGACATAATTTTCCTGCTTGACATGTGTCTCTCTTCCTGTAATGTCCAGTAAGATAAACTAAACTAAGTGTAATTGTCTGTGTGTGAGTAGGAGACGGTTGGCGTGCTTCTGTCCCACCCCTCAGTAAAGGATGAACCTGACTTGGAGGGGCGGACGGCCTTTATGTGGGCCGCTGGGAAGGGCAGTGATGATGTCATCCGCACCATGCTGACCCTCACCCCTCACATTGACATCAACATGGCTGATAAGTACGGAGGCACTGGTGAGCACCTGAGAAACAAGAGGCAGAACTAAGGCTCCACTGAACTGCTTTGACCCCACCTCTTATACTGGGGCAGGATGTTTGTCTGTTTGTCTTTTTGGAGCATGGCCTTCCCTCTCCTTTTAGGCTAGGGATGATGATGATGATGATGCTGATGTCACAGGGGATTCCCCCTAAGGTATAAGAGAGACTGTGAGAGTGAGGGAGAGAGGGAAGTGATACTGTCAGCAAAATTAGTGTGAGCTTGCTGAATAGACTCCCACCACTGCCAGGACTGTCCTCTGACAAACACACTCATGCAGCCATGCTGTGACCCCCCGGGGCTGCTTGGACGTATAATCTCCATGGCGATAGCCCCTCTGCTCAGCCAGGCAGTTATTGTTTATGCATGCGTAACATGCAATGGTTGTCATGCTAATGAGACACTGTGAAGGGCAGTGGAGCTGACTGGTGCCCAGATCACTTCCATGCACTTGACTCTAGTTTTTACTGTCTTGGGACTAAAGGGGGGTGGGGCAGTAGCCATGAGGAGGCTTAAGTGTATTGTTCCTCATTAAATTTCTCCGTCTGTTTAACCCTCCATTGACCAGGCTTTAGCCACAGCTGGAGAGAATCTGCAGTCGAGGGGTTGAATGAACAGAGAGGAGGCGGAAGGAGCAGTTATCCTGAGGATGTTTATCGTCCAGTTAGATTTAGGACCTTTCCGTTTCATCTCAGAGTATTTTTGTAAATGTGTGTGTATGTGTTTATGTTCACATAGCACTCCATGCGGCCTCGCTGTCAGGCCATGTGAGCACAGTGAAGCTGCTGTTGGAGAAGAGAGCGATGGTCGACTCTCTGGATGTGATGAAACATACACCATTGTTTCGCGCTTGTGAGATGGGACACAGAGATGTCATACTGACACTAATCAAAGGTGGGTCTCATTGGTACATAGGTGTCCCTCTGCGTCCTCTGTGGTCTGAGTTTTTATAGAGACATTGCAGTTTTGTTGTCAATGATAAAAGTAGTGATTATTGAGCATTGCACACTATAAGTCTAGAAATAAAATGTAAATGTTCTGAACAAAGGTTCTGCACATGTGGACCTGGTAGACGTGGATGGTCACACTGCTCTGCACTGGGCTGCCCTGGGAGGAAATGCTGAGGTTTGCCAGATACTGATGGAGAATGGGATTAGTCCTAATGTGCAGGTATGAATGTGCATACTCGATTATACACCTGCAGAACAGCAAAAGCTCTCAGGGACTCAGCATCAGTCCCCATGATTGTCTGAGCTCAGTGGCTCCAGCTTTGCATCTGTAATCTTGGTGTAATGCACGAGAAGATCTTCCTAACATCAGTGGATGTAGTAGACCAGAGAAGTTATTTTCAATCATTTTAATCAGATATGTGCTCAGCATCCACCTGCAGCCACCAGCAAAGAATGGTAAAAATACTACATATCAAAATATATGTATTTTATTTTATTTTTTTAATATATACCCACATTTGCTATTATCCACAGTTGGTTAACATTACCTATACTGTGAAGAGATATCTATCCAGGTTTGTAGATTATAGATTCATCATTAACTGCAACACCAGTTATTTGCATGGCTGAATCAAAGGATGAATTAGAAAATTTAATCTCCCTGTTTATTTTACAAGCTTTGAGTA
>JANJOY010003272.1:0-12095 GCA_038496675.1 Rachycentron canadum
GTCTAAAGGTAGATGTTAAAGGTCCATACAGTCTAAAGGTAGATGTTGAGGTGAGAATCTCTTTGGGATGGTAGAAAAAAAACTGTAGAACATCAGAGCAGTGACTAAAATGGTTTCAAGGTCCCATAAGAGTTAACGGTCCCATACTGGAGAAACTGGTCTGTAAACTTGGAGTCTGCTGTGTTTATCCTTTATGAACTGGCACACCAGGCAGCAGGATCCTTCCCAAAAGCCCACATGGCAGGCAGAGATGGAGAGAGAGAGCCAGCCCCTCGTCCACAGGGGCCTTCAGGAACGAGACACATAATAATCTCAAATATTTAAATGATGCACTGTTTGGTCCTGGATTCTGGAGCAGGATGCTAGGTTTCCCTCTTGGCTGTGAGCATGGAGGATCCTGGCATGATGGGATTGGCCACAACTGACCATATTATATCTGTGTCCTCTGCCAGAGAGGAATTAGCATGTCCCTGGAGATGTTGGTGTTCAGGGTCCCTGTAGCCAGGGCCCGTGTGTGGCTGACTTTAAAGGGCTTGTGATAAATATTGATGACTGAAACCATACTTCCATCTGTGCTCACATTTGACTAAAGGAATCAGCGTACTGCTAAACTCTTTTGTCCCTTTCAGGATCCTGTAGTAATGATGACTCTGATGAATCTGATTGGTTGATGCATCATCACCGTCAGCGTTAGCTCAAAGGCTGGACACAGGGTTGACCAGCCTGGTTCTGTCCAACAGTTCAACTAACAGGATTAAACAAGGTGTAATGAATTAACCATCAGCTTCAGAGATGTTAGCAGGTGGATGTTTCCAATATTAATGCTAAGCTAAGCTAACTAGCTAGTGGTTCAAATCAGCTCTAGAACAACACAAACACATGTGTGTAACTTTCTGTGTTGAAGTTTTCTTTGGTTATTCTGGTTTACAGTGTTTTTATCTAGAAAATAAGGAGAAATTCACTGTGTTTTTAGTTTCCTCTTGTTCTCTGAGCTACTATCCCCTATTACAGTGAACAGAGTCTTTACTGAGTCTCAGATATAATGAGCTGAGGTTGAGCTGAGACTGAAGATGAGGAGACTTGGAGATGTTTTAAAAATGCCTCTAAAGCTCTAAAAGGCTCTAAAGGGTTAACCCAGATAAAGAGAGGATGTCCTGTCTGTTGAACCTGATTCAGGTTCAGGCCTCAGGTTTCTGATGTGGTTGTAAAAACTCTGGGATCATAAATATTTGCATGAATTACATCCAATATTTCAGTGTTGGACTGACAATGAGCGACATCATACACAGGTGTAACAACCTGCAACCAATCATGTTCCAGTCTTCTGTGTGCAGTCACCATCACGCTCCATTAGTTTGACTACAGAGCGAAGAGTCTTTCATTGTCTGACATAAAACACCACAGAGGTCACACATACACAGCGATACTTACAGTATCAGGCTGTATGAGAACAGCCCCCCACCCCCCTGATGGGTGATGTAAGGTATTGTTGTGGAGCTGTCAGAGCTTATCAAAATGTGACAGTGGTGGAGAAATGGCTGAAAATGTTTCAGGGCTATGAACACCGCCAGCAGCTCTAAGTAATTTGTTTTGGCGAAGCAGAGCCGCGACGGCCATTTGCTGTTCGCTACCATTCTGCACACAGCCCCCAGCCCATCAGACTGTTGTGACAACTTTCCTCCGCGATGTTGCTCCCAGCAGCGCTCAGACTAAAAAAGACTGTGGCTGTGTGCAGCGGCAGGAAGGACGTCATCAGGAGCACAGAGGCAGAACGCCATTGAAAGTCTCTAATTTCAGCTGGACAAATGAAGCAAAGACTGTGAGTGGGTCCAGATCTAAACCCGGGTCCCCAGAGAGTCGACGTAAGTTTGACAAATTTGTCCTGAGAGATGTATAATCCATGTAAATTATGTTTTTCTATCAACATCATGAGGAAGGATTTTCAATTATCTGAAAAAAAGCTTCCAACAAATTAGATCTTTTGTTCATTTGCACTCACAGATCTCAGTTAAAGGTCCATACGGTCTAAAGGTAGATGTTAAAGGTCCATACAGTCTAAAGGTAGATGTTAAAGGTCCATACAGTCTAAAGGTAGATGTTAAAGGTCCACACAGTCTAAAGGTAGATGTTAAAGGTCCATACAGTCTAAAGGTAGACCTCCATGTGGTCTTTGATTATAAAGCAGGTCCAGGTTCTATATTAATACAGTGAAAGTATCAAAGGTCTCAGTCACAGAGAAATGCTCACAGCCTGTTTTCAGAAACTGAACCTCTCTAACCCTGGACCTGGACTCTGGTCTGAAGAGCCTTAAACCTTCATTCTCTCTAATGACCATCAGGGGGCGACTCCACTGGTTGTTAAAGAAGTCAGATTGTATTGAAGTCTATGGGAAAATGTCCCTACTTCTCCTTGATTTATTAGCTCAGTAAACGTTTTCCTAATGAGTTTATGGTCTCAGTCTCTAGTTTCAAGTCTTTAATACAACACCATGGTCAAATTACGGACTGGAGGCTTTAAAACAGCAGCTTACAGACTGACGGTGACGTCACGGGGGTTGACTCTTGGTAGCTACCTGCCCTCTGACCACTCAGGTCTGGTCCAGGTGAAGTTCATCACAGCTGCACAGGAAACTGCAGGAAGTGAATGATGAGTCTTTAATAGACAGTAACTTCCTGTGAATACAGGTTGTGTTTAAAGAGACAGAGCAGGTTTTGTTCAGCAGGTGTTTGTGATGACCGACTCGTCTCCATCAGCCTGTTTCAGACTCTCTCCACCCATCAAGGGTCCATGGAGGCTCTCTGAGTCCATCCACACTCCTCCACCCTGTGGCTGTGCTGGCAGCTCTCCCAGATATCTGTTCTTCTGTCTGCAGCCATGTGTGGTGACTTTTACTGAGCTGAAGAACTTCCCCGTTTCTTTCAGGACACCCTCACCTTTCTGCTCCCGATCCAACAGGATTATTCCTTTGAACTGACAGTGAACATATCAAATATACATGAGGGGAAATAAGAATCACTCCAAAATATTTAGCATTAACTGACAGTGACACAGAGACAATGCAGAGCTCTGTGTTAGTGCAGAGACGCCAGCACCCTGATAAATGGCTCAGCTTTAATCTTCCATGCTTCACTGCTCTGAACAGCCTCAGTCCTCTTCACGACACGTTGACCAAGGTCACTCTGAAAACCACCGTCACTGGGTAACCAGCTAGCATTAGCAACATTTACAGAACACACTCCTCATATTGGTCACAGCAGGTTAGACGTGTAACATGATGAAGCATCAAGTTACTGACACGAGAAGGAGAAGAAAACCAGGACTGAGTGCAGCTGGACCCTTTAGCAGCTCAGAGGGTGAAGACCAGGACTGATCCACTGGGACCAGACGCACTAATGACACCGATGGAGCAGGCAGTCCTCGGTCCAGTCCACCTCATCTGGTCTCATCTTTGTCTTTGTTCTGAAGGTCTTTCACCTGAACGCTGTCGTCTCACCTGTGGGCGGAGCCTGTGGGTTTATCACCATGACGATGAGCAGTGGTTTAACAACTCCATAAACACAAACATCCCACCAACACAAAGACAGTGACATGCAGAACAACTGAGAATGTGCTTTCATCATCTGATGCAGCTGCAACAGTTCGATTCTCACATTTTACACTTTACACTCACCCACTGTGTCACCGGCAGGTGACGAAGGGCAGTGATTTCAAACATCATCCAGACATGTGGAGCTGAGAGTGGGAGGTAAAAGACCACAGACATCAGAGTCAGACACACAAACACAACTTTGACTCATCACAGTCTCACTGCCTGCGTAATAATGTGAGGAAGGAAAAGCATGTGGGTGTTTCACCAGTTCACCAGAGGCTCCAGCCTCCACATCTGGATCAGACCGAAGGAGGGAAAACTTTAAAGACCAGTCATTAACTGACTCCAAAGCTCTGTCTGTTTCAAATGTATTCATCCCTTCACTGCTTTTCTTTTGGGTGTGGATCTGAGAAAGAAGCAGGTTTATGGACTAAACATCCACAAGAACAAACAGAGCATTGAGACGTTTATGAAAAGATTATTTATATATCACATTATCTCCATCTTTGTGTTTAACCTTCAGATTTACTGCTGTTAAACAACCAACAAAATAAAAATTAAATCAAAATGATTAGAAATAATTTTTATTATTGTTAATTATTGAGTTGAAATGATTCACTGAGAGGCTCAGTTCAAACCTGAGTGCAGTCAGATGTGTTGCTTTTCCCTTCAGTCTTAAAATGTTTTTTTATCATTAGTCACTTTATTTTATTCCCTACTTTTGCTGTAATTATGTTGTTAATTGTGTTTTATTCTGTTTTTCATCAGTTTTTTTATTATTAATTCTTTCATGTTTGCTAATGTTTTTAATTGTGTCTCTCTTCTTACTTGATTTGTGCTTTTCTCTTTTTAGCTCATCAGTCTGTGAAGCTCTCTAAACTGCACTAACCTGCACTAATTTCAAGCAAATCCAATCCGACTGATTGATTAATGAAGTGTTGCAGTTTGATGACAAACGCTCGTTAGCAGACACAGGCCCCGCCCCCTGACTGTGATCCTGTGAAACTGATAAAGACTTTGTTTGTTTGCAAAGTGGAGGTTTATGTGTTTCAAAATTCAAACAGGTTACAAAAATACCTCAGCAGGGTGAGATGGGAAATGTAGCACTGGTTGCTAGGTAACAGACATAAAAATTGATAACTGGTGTTTTGTCAGAAGAAATTGAACTAAATCAAAATTAACAGTGAAGATTGACAACTGTGTTACCTTGAAATTAGGTTGATATACAACTAATTCTGTTGTTTCTAGGCAACTGGAGAGGTCCACACAAATCCTGAGAACCAGCATCAGCTGCAACAAACTAATCCACCAGACCTCCACCCGCCATGACATCACCCATCTGTCTGTGAGCTGCTGCTCTGAGGCCTCCAGCTTGTCATTTGTCCATCGGCCATCTTGGTTTTTTGAAACCAGAAGGTGGAGCTGAGGAGGAGTGAGGGGTATCCTCTCTATCCTCCTTTTCCTAAACTCATCAGGAAAACGTTTACTGAGCTAATAAATCAAATGAGAAGTAGGGACATTTTCCCATAGACTTCAATACAATCTGACTTCTTGAACAACCATGGTGTTTGAGGGGGGATGGTGGTTCAGGATGGAGGATTTGTTGTTGGGATGAAGCCTTGTTTCCTCTGTTGTGTGAACATGAGTCGACTGGTTGATGGAGACAAACAGCTGGTGGAGCTGATTCTACAACCACTGCCATTAAACCACAGAAGAAGAAGAAGTCACGTCTGTGGTTTCAGGCTAAATGAGTCATCTCGTCCATGATCTGTTTCTCAGTTGCTGCTGCAGCTGTTGATGAGATGTTTCTTCTTCTTATCCTTCTGTGACTCATCTGTCGACCCCTCACATCTGTCTGGCGACTCCTTGGAGGGCCCCGACCCCTAGACTGGGAACCACTGGACCAAACCATCTAAGTGAGGGATTTGAGTGGTTCCTCCATGTCCGGCTCACGTGGCTGTTGACTCTTCATACAGACATTTTGTTTAAATGTCTTCAGGCTCTCACCTGCATCGTCTGTGGCTGTTTTAATTTGGTCTTTTATTTTTCCACAAGCCTGAAGGTCTGAGGGTCAACCAGGACAGAAGAGCCTCAGTTCATAGACCGACCGAGAACTGCTGGGTCGTGAGACGCGCCCTGAACCTCAGTGATTGAAACCAAGTGAAAATATTATTTTTATTCATTTTTAACATATTAAATCAAGGTTTCTCACCGATGATGTGTCTTCTTCTGCTTCCTAGTTATTTTCAGCTGCATTTTAAAACTCCATTTGTCACATTTGAGGCCCAGCTGGCTTTGGCTCCTGGCTATATCACAAACCTTTTACCTCCCTGTCAGCTGAAGTGAAGCCTGAACTCTGCAGGCGTGGCCCGTTTGGTCGTGGGCTTTGTTTGCTGCGCATCAAATGTTCACAAATAAAAACACAAAGTAAATTTAGCTCCCTCGTGGCGAAGCATCGGGAGACCGATGTGACCTAGTTCAGACCTGCAGATCATCAGCTGAAGAATGAAGAAAAAACATGACATCAGAACATGAAGTGACCGCACGTCCAAAACACATGGATTAAATGTGTCCGTTATGTGACGGCGTCCAATCAGAAACCAGCCCTCAGGTCGTCAGTCAGCTGGTCACTGTGACATCATCATCAGGTTCTGTTGCTAGGCGACATCTAGTGGTCGTGGTGATGACGACAGGAGCGAAGAGAAAAGTGACGTCGTTTATAAAGCGACAAAGTCCAGGTCAGGAGGAGGCTGGTGGAACAGGAGCTGTGTTCGATTCCCATGTGACAGCTGCAGTTTATGTTGTTTCTATTGTCCATGACTGTTCGTTGTTGTTTTTGTAACCATGACAACTGAACCAACCAAGACATGACTGTTATTATAGTAACCACGGTGACAAAGGCAGGTACACCTCTCTCAGTACAGTCCACGTGTTTAATATTGTTACCATGACAACCGGGGCCCAGTACAGCTCTGTAGGGCGCCACTTCAGGAGACACTGCCCTGGGTCATATCAGAGAGTTGTTGGTTCAGGGTGGAGGAGCTCTTAACCTCTCAGATTATTGTGTGTCCATGCAGATGTTCACACACACAGACACACACACATCCAAGGCTGCAGGTTGTAGCGTTGTTGTCCTGGACAGTTTATTGTGTGTTACCGTCGGATTACTGTTCAGACCTGACAAACACACTGAGCAGTTATGATAAGAGTCGACGCTGCAGCCTCTGTCCTCTGTGTGTCCTCTTCCAGCGGGTAAAGAAAAGGCTTCACGTGGTGTAATTACACGCTCCTACATCTCTTCAGCAAACCACTTCACCTTTACATGGCTCCTGCTTTTTCTAAAACTGAATTTACAAACCCTGTAAATCACTTCTCCTTTCCTGAGCCTTTTTCCTTTATTGTTTATTTCAGGGTTTGAAACATTTTTTGCCCCGAGTGAAACCAGATCTTTCAGCTTCAATGAGGTTTGATACGTGTATGTTCACAAACATCCATTCAATATTGATGCTTTTGTGCACATATAGTATTTCATACATGTCCACACAGCTGGATGTGCATCATAATTCATATGGACTTTCATACACACGACATGTTAAAGGAGCAACCTGAATAAATATGAGTGGTGCTGCTCAGAGGGCGGGGGGCAGTGACGTCTCAGACGAGCTCTGCTTGCTGTTGGTCCTTTAAGTTTTAAGGTTTCAGATGAGTTAATTGGTGACTCTGAATTGCCCACAGATGTGAATGTGAGCATGAATTGTTTGTCTCCATATGTCGGCCTGTGATAGGCTGACCTGTCCAGGGTTGGCTCCGCCTTCACCCAGTGGCAGCTGGGATTGGCTCCTTGACCTCAGACGGATGAGCCACATAAATAATGGATGAGCTGTAAGCGAGATGTCAGTGTTGTGAACAGATTGTGTTTTCGGGAGCAGGTGTGATTCAGGAGCTGGACCAGGTGAGTCCTGCAGGGAACCAGAGCCACAACCAGGAACAGGTGAGTGCAGGAGGGAGTCAGGGCCGGAGCCGGGAGCCGATGAGGCAGGACTGAAGCTTAACGGAAACAGGAACGATGGAGGACAAAGGCTGGGTGGGAACAGAGAGAAACAGGAACCGAAGTGTTCACCACAGAGGGTTCAACAACAAACATGAGACTGGACACAGGCTGCAAATAAATCAGGTGAAGAAGAAGGTGATCAGCAGGTGAGAGAGTAGATAGAGAAGAATATAGATCAGCTACACACAGTACTAAGACACACAACATACAACCAGACAAACACCAGAGAAACAACAGGGTAAAGACAGTGTTAGTGAACATGAAGAAGTTCTAGCTGTTCTTCACAAGGTCGAGTGACGACCTGGTGATAAATGAGAACGTAATGAAGGTTCTTGAAGTTAATGAGTCTTTAAGGAGGTTCTATTGGGAAGGTTCTAGAGGCCTCAGATGGATACTGAGATGGTCGTAGTGACCTTGATGAGCCACAGTCACATCATGTGATTCCTACATCATCAAAGTCAATGAGTAACAATAGTTTATTATTCTGATAACTGTTCCAGACTGTGTGAACTGAGGTTTTTGGTGCTGACTGGCTTCTCTTCATCCCTGTTCCTCTCAGGAGACGAGACATCACACTGGGTCTCCAACAGTCACATAATTGGTTATTATGGTCACATGATGTGTATGAACGCAGCGGTTTCTTCCCTGAAGGTTTGTTGGCAGCTCAGTGTTTTGTGCTTCATCATCTGTGACAGTTTTCACACACTGTTATGATTTACACTCGACAGTTGGTGTGTCATTGTTTACTGTGGGAAGAAGTGACTGTCTCTCCTCTGATCAGCTGCATCTCCTCACAACAAACTACCATTATACACTAACCTGCTTTTTATTCTATCAATACAAAGTGCTGGATGTAAAGACTTGTCTTTCTGAATGAAATCAGGTGAATCCACTTTTATGCTCTTTATGTCTTATTTCTCTTAAAGGTATTATTTGCTATTTGTAAGTTTAGCTATTGCTACATAGCTAACATTAGCATTGACAGCTGTTTACTCACCAGTCTAAGGAAACAGTGTGAGTTCACTGTTAGACAAAAACAGCCATTGAGGTGGACAGCAACACCAATGTTTCGATCACTTCTTTTATTTTACTGAAGTTAGCATGCTAACCAGCTAGCCCCGGCCCGTTCCAGACTTTCAGGGCAACTGTCAACCCTCGCTGACGTCCCCCGTTTGTGAGATGTTGTTTTGAAGCTTCCAGTTTGTAACTTGTCTGTCGGTCATTTTGTTTTTTGAAACCAGAAGAAACCATATTTGGATAAATATTAACTCAGGTCATAGGTAATCAGATCCTTAAAAGAACTTGGGTTGCCCTGAGAAACAGAGATATACAGTTCAGTCTCATCTGCATACACTGACATTTGACAAAATATTGATTATGGGTTGACTGAGGAGGTTTTTCCAGAAAAAACTGGTTATTACTACTCAAGGAGTCTGATAACCAATATTTTAAACCAATATACCAACACACATCTACTGCTACATAAAAGCCATTGACACCTGAGATACAGTTTATTAATATTAGGAGATTACAGATTAAGGAAAAGTTAAACTGTACAATGAATGAAAAATACTGAATGTTGTCTGTCCATCACTGTGACATTCAACATCATTGAAATCTTGACTTATCATGCAGAGCTGTCGGAGTGATTGGTGAACTTTGACCCCTCTCTTCAGTTTTCTTCATCAGCCAGGGGGCAAACAGATTGATAGATCTGACAAACTGATCTGTACTCACTCATAATTAGACTCTTATATGACTCTGATAACAGCCTCAAGCAGCAACAGATCAATAACGTATTGGGGAAATATAATGGACATTTTGCTGGACACAGGACGTAAAGACACACAAACACACAACAGGAGGTAGGTTTACAAAAAATATTATATATGAAGTGATGTGTTTGCTTGTTTGGTAAAAAGTCTTTTCCACTTTATTCACCAAATGTTTTTAGCTGTTTTGCCCTCATTTGATTGTCTGGTGCTGCTTTTATTATCTACAGTTCACTGATCAGTCATGTGACTTACAAAGAATTATGTGTTTATTATTAGTGTAAATAAAA
The DNA here is from genome assembly GCA_038496675.1 of Rachycentron canadum. Classification (NCBI taxonomy): domain Eukaryota; kingdom Metazoa; phylum Chordata; class Actinopteri; order Carangiformes; family Rachycentridae; genus Rachycentron; species Rachycentron canadum. The sequence continues at coordinate 9,703 of JANJOY010003272.1, forward strand.
ATTAACAGGAATTCCAGACCTCCTGATATTCCCAGGCCAGACAGGTCATGTAGTCTCTCCAGTGAGTTCTGGGTCCAGGAAAGAGGAGGACGGCATGAGGCATCATTCTTATCAGATGCCTGAACCACCTCAACAGGTTCCTTTCAACATGAAGCAGCAGCAGCAGCTTCACTCTGAGGAGTGAAATCTGAGTCCATGGAGATCTGAGCACCTCGTCTGTAGAAGGGAAACCGGGGCCCTCTCCGGGGCCCTCTCCTGGAGCTGGACCTGGGAGAGGAGCTGGGCCGGGCCCGGTCAGGCTCAACCTGAAGGAGCTACATGAAGCCACCACCCTGGGGACCCACCACCAACAACAGTCACAACACTAAATCTTTAAAAACTGGTGACAGAGTGGACACAGAAATTTACTGGAAAAATAAAAATGATCACAAATAAAAAACGTACAATATCACAGCCGGATACAGTCTCATCATCTGAACCAGTCAGCAGGTTAAAGGTTAAACCTCCATTTTGAATGGTGATGCTGTTCTGTCCAGGTTCATGGTTCTCAGAGGACACTGACATTTACCTGCAGCGCCACCAGCAGGTCCAGTGTTGTCATGTTCCCCAGAGGATGAATTCTAGTGATTTTGATGATGGAGTGCCACCATGAGGTTCACCTTGGTGGTCTGGCACCATCATCATGTCACATTTTGATTAATCCAATATTTCAGTTTCTGGAGAACTAACGACGTTCCCATGAGCCTCAGCTGCATTTCACTTACACTTTATTGCTAATTAGAAAATGACTTTAGCTGCTACGAGCAGACAGGAAAACAAGACGTGTTGTCAGCGAGCCTGATGTGCTAAGTGTTAACATGTAGTAACTTTGCTGATTCGTTCATTAAAAACTTTTCCTCATTACGTTGAGGAAAAACTGGATCCATGTGGCATCTGTTGTTGTAAATTAGTGCATCAGGACTCGGACCTAATTTCTGCGAGACAGCGACAATGGCGGCTCATCTGAAAATGCAAATAAGAGGAAAAGTTCTGCTGTTTGTGACAGATCAGTTTGTTCAAATCCAAGTGGCTCCTCCACAGATCACTGATCGTACCAGCGCTTTAATAACCTGAGAACCACTCACATTATTGGTCCACTTTTTCCTCAGGTTCAAATGCAGAGGTTGGAGCTTCATTCAAGGAAAAATGTGGTTGTATACACCGTATACAGTGTGTGTGTGTGTGTGAGCGTGTGTGTGTGTGTGTGTGTGTGTGTGTGAGAGAGCATGTGTGTGTGTGTGTGTGTGTGTGTGTGTGTGGCTGGACAGATGCATATGAGTTTATTTGTAGGATATGAGACTTGTTTGCTGCACTGCAGTGATTCTCATTCCGGGGGAATAGAAACCGATGGGAACAGTATAGAGTTGTTATTCTTTTCATAATATTCTGTCTCCTGGTGTGCTGCACACACACACACACACACACACACACACCTGCAGCTTCACCCTGGACCTGCTGTATGCTAATGTTAAACAGACTTGCAGATTTGACTTTTAACACATTTGCATTTGTACATTTTTTGTTCACTTGCTGTGTTTTTAGTATTTTACTTTTCCCACTTCCTCTTTTCTAACTGCATGTGTTTTTGCAGTTGTAACAAAGCAATTTCCCTGCATGGATGATTAAAGGGTTTCTGATTCAGATCCTGATGATATTGTCTCACAGAGGATGACAGTTAATGGCCTTGTGTTGTTAGTGCCGGCGCTGGCACAGGGCAGCCTGTAATACGTGGCTGCACTCCAAGTTGTTGTTATTGATTGTGAGACTGGACCTGACCAAGGACAAGATAAGGTACAAAAGTCACTTGAGAGTTGTTATTTGTATCTTTCAATGGACCCGTCTGTCCATGGTCCTTCCACCTGACACACTGAACAGAGGGTACAGTGGGCAGGCGCTTTAAAGATGAGCACCTAGTTCTATTTCCATCATTTACTTCTGTAAATACTGTAAACACAAAACTGAGATATGTTCATCTAATCAACTATTAGTTGCTTATTTCCATGTTGCAAAAAGTTACAGAGCAACATGATGATTCATGTGAGCTCTCAGGGACACTGTGCTTTTAGCTCTGTGTTTGGTCTCCACCAGCTACTGAGGGAAATATCTGCTCTTTAGCTGCAGACAGAGGACAGAGGCTTTTTCCAGACGTTTCTCTGAAAACATCTGGATGAGAGCAGAGAGAGAGGCTGTGATGTAAAGACAGATGAGCTTCAGTGTCGACCTCCGTGACGTCACCATCGTCTCTGAGCTGCTGCTCTGAAGCCTCCAGTGTGGAACTATGTACAGCTAAACTGAATCAGGATGAAGTCAGAGCCGGACACATCACATTCAAACCAATTAACATGTGCTGACGT
>JANJOY010003274.1:0-13065 GCA_038496675.1 Rachycentron canadum
CAGGATGATATCATTAAAGCTGTGTCCTCCCCTGCTATGAATATAATTAATAGTGGCAGCTGGTTTGGACCATCACCAAAACATGGTCATACTTGCTGACCTACTAAAAAATGTTCCAGATAGGTGCTGTACACCAGGAAAAAGTCAACAAACGGCTCCACTGACCTGTTCCCTAATGGTCAAGCATGTGTACTGTGAGTGAGCAGTATCACCACAGTGTGTACCCCTGCTTGCTTCACTGACTGGGTACATTTAGAGTATTTTTTACACTGCAGATCCAGACCTTTCAGATGAACCACTCTGCATTGAGTCACAGACAGGAATCTGGGTCAGAGGTGCCAGAGGTGCCAGAGGTGCCAGAGGTGCAGCTCGGAGCAAAGCAGCATTTTTAGTGTAGTCAGAGTATGCTAAGGTTATTCAGGTGACCTTGTTGTTCTGTCTGCTCAGCAGAGAAACACTGGTTTGCTCAGTTTTGCAGAGGTTAGTAGCTGAGTGTTATGTAACTCCTGCCTTTTGTTCTGCACTGGCTATCATGAGTCAACAGTTGTTCAGGAAGTGCTGGGGTCTCTCAGGTGACTCTGAGGTTTCTGTTAAAATCAAAGGACATGCCCATAAAGAAAAATATGTTAGATATTAACTGAAAGACTTGGACTGGAAGCTTTTTGTCCTGTCTGCAAGCACCTGTGTTGGTGTAATGTCCTTGGCTAAAGAGAGAGCTGAGTCCTATCAGCTCTGGGAACACTGCAGTCCGGCTGTGTTCTGACCCTTGGGGAGCAATCACAAAAACATCCAGTGCTTATTTCAGAAGTAAGTTGGATGGACTTTCAGTTCCTGACCTGTGACCTTTTAAAGAGACACGAGCTTGCCATGCACAACAATATTCAGTAAAGCAAAAAGCTAAAAAAAGCATCAGTGCTCAGAATGAAGTCACAACTGACTTATATAGATGTCACTTTGCAAAATAAGTCTTTATACTTAAACCAAAGTTTACAAGACATGTGTAAAGTCTAAACGAGTAAAATTCTTGTTTTGAGAAATGTCATTATAGAGTTGATAAGTTAATTCTATGGTTTTACTGCAGTAAAGTCAAACAGACAACTGGAAATTGAGACTGATATGAATTGCATCATAATGAGGAAATAGCTTATCTCCTTTCACAAGATGCAGAAAAATGATTTGATACTTAGGTCAGAGGGGTTTTTGCACCAACAAACACATAATATCACACAATTTAAGAGTGTAAGAACCTTGTTTTTTGTGTTGGACATCAGGGAGATAACAAAGGACATAATTGGTAAAGAGCAGGGAGGTACATTTGCATTCAGACAGTGTTGAACAGTGGCAAGCTCATTATACCAGATCCCATCCTCACACTGAAACCAGGAAAACATTCTTCCAAATCTGTATAAATATATATTTTTATCTTAATGAAGGGAGTTGGTCATAAATTCCTCTCAAAAGACAAGGTATCTAGATTATGAAATAACACCCTACTATATAAGCCTCACTGACAACGCTGTGCAGGGAATTGATGCGATGTGAAGAAACACACCAGCAGCCTTGCAGCACGCACAGAAAAGCGGGAGAGGCTTGAAAGGGCTAAATTTAGACTCCTGTGAATGAGTGAGTGAGAAGAGAAAAGAAAGAAAGGCGTCCACGCCTATGTGGATGGTGCACGGTGCGTAAGTGAGAGTAGAGTTGGGAATAACAGCTGATGGTTTGGGGTAAGAAGGAAAACAGATGGGAGGGTCCTGGAGAGGCTGAAGGAGGAAAAACAAGTTCGTCGCCGGAGTAGGTGGGAGGGGAGGCGGCAGGAAAAGAGGCGGCGCTTCTGTACTCATATGAAGGGGAACCAAATGTGTATTTATTCAAATGCAACCTCTCTTGGTCAAGCTGAACACAGGTCGGATGTGCATGAGTTAGACCTGAACGACTTTAGAAGACTTCTCCGTTTGTTTGTTTGTTTGTTTGTCTGTTTGTTTGACCGGAGTAGCTCGCGCGCAGTGAGGATGCTTTTGTCTCTCCAGCTCTCACCTGGAGCGAGGAAACAGTGAGGGACTTGTTGTTGTTGTTGTTGTTGTTTATATGAGCCACATTGTTGCTTTTCACACCAGAGGCGAAGTGAAGGACTAAGTTATTCCCCTTTTTATTACTTTGAAGGAATGTCATTGGATTACGCGCTTTGGACTTGATGTGCGTTTAGACCGTGACCTGATTTCCACCTGTGACACCAGCAGAGAGGTTCGGTTGTCAGCTGAGCTCAGACCTTAAAGCAGAAGACAGGGACACAGGTCGCTGACTGCTCATCTGATAAGCGCGGCACGTTTTCAACGTGGTTTTACGCTCAAAAGGAGACGTTTGAGCTCAAGGCAGCTCGAGCGCGCGGGCAGCGTCAGGTGCTGCGAGGTGGGGAAGAAGATAAAGCCGTCGTTAGTGCAGTAAAAACCGGGTCGCCGAGTCTCCAGCCATCACAATGACGGACGGTCCAAGGCAACGGAGCAGCACGGCGGGCTCTGCCAAGGATGCTGCCGGCGAGAAGGAGTCCGGAGGAGGAGTCGCGCTCAAGAAGGAAATCGGACTTGTGAGCGCCTGTGGTATCATTGTCGGTAAGTGACTGTCACTATTTCTACACGAGCCATGGTGACTAACATATGGTACCCGGAGCTGTGTAATGAACCTCACAGCACTTCAACTTTCCCTGCGGTTTACCAGCAGATGTGTGCGCCCGAGATATGAAGTACAAAAACTGTGTTGATGAGAGAAACAAAGAGACAGAGACAACTAAGGTGGAAAACACAAACAGTCACAGGGTACAAAAGCTGCACTGGGATCAGATTCAGGTATCAGGTAGAGAGGGCTCCAAAAGTCTAAGTGGCCTCTGTACCTCAATTACTGAATGAAAGAACTTGGTGAATATGTTTGTTTGTTGTAGGATGATTTATCTTAACACACACACCAAATGATATGTGATACACACAGTATAGTTGTGTGTGAACATGTGCTCACTCACACATATAAGAACATCCACGTGGCCCTGAGATATAAAAATAACACCATACAGTCCCCAAGGCTCTCCCAAACTGGATACACTCCCCCATGTGATGACAACCCAAAAGGGCACACACTGGCAAGGCAAGGCAATTTTATTTGTATAGCCCATTTTTACAAACAGTTTGTCTCAAAGGGCTTTACATAGCATCATAACAACATCCTCTGCCCTTAGACCCTCACATCGACTGAGGAAAAACTCAAAACAAAACCCTTTTAACAGGGAAAAAAAGAGAAACCTCATGGTGAGCAACAGAGGAGGGATCCCTCACCCAGGACGGGCAGACGTGCAATAGATGTTGTATACAGACAAGAAAACAGGTAACAATACAGAATATACACAGATGGAAATGGTGTGCAGGAGTTAATGAAGGCAGTTTTTGGTGGGAGGGAAGGCAGGGAGAGTCAGGCAGCTTAATGGGGGTAATGGGTGGTAGACCGGTTCCTGGGAGCGAAGAGCAGGTCGGTTTAACAGCAGGGGTAAAAGGGGAAGGGGTTGATGCAGGGGGTGGTTGGTGGAGAGAGATGGAGCTTCAGTGGATCTGTGGAAACACAAGAGAGAGAGAGCCAGACACCAAGGCCAAACAACAAGGTGCAGTAGATAGTGAAAATGATAATTTAAAGTATGGGAGAGGAGAGGAGAGGAGAGGAGAGGAGAGGAGAGGAGAGGAAAGAGCTCCATGTAACCTGATGTGTCCCCCAGCAGTCTAAGCCTATAGCAGCATAAAAATGGTTCAGAGCTACCTGAACCGGCCCTAACTAAACGCTCTGTCATAGAGGAAGGTTTTAAGCCTAGTCTTAAATGTAGTAAGAGTGTCTGCCTCTCTGACACTGGTGTGTTTGCAACTAAAACTCTGCAACTCTTCAGTCAAATCCATCCCAGTCATGTTGTCTTGCATCATGTCTCATGGCCTTTTGCTGCTGTAGTCTATCAGTGAGGATTTAATAATTTCCCTGTTGCCTGGCCAGTTTTGATGATGTCGTCACACTCACTCATCTCCGATACTCACAGGATGTTGTCCATTCAGAGAATGGGCTCACGTGACTTAGCCTACTTGGACATGGTGAGATGACAGGCGGTCATATTCCTAAACATAAACACAGAATAGGTGACTGTGATAGAGGAGTACAACTTAAAAGTGGCGCAAACATCTGATCAAAATGTAGGAAATGTTGGACTCAGTATTTGTGGGGTTTGAAGCCATAAATCTGCTGCATCAATTTAGACCATTCTTTCTTTAATCTGTCCCCTGCAAGCCTCTCAACACTGTGGATTTACTAAAACTTAAGTACAATCCCTCCATTGCTTGAATAACCCTAAAATTTTCAAGGTAGAATAAAGTCTTTTCATGCTCTTAGCAAAACAATAGTTGAATTCATTGGTGCACAATAGATGTGGTTCATCCTAACTTTGAGCAGCACACTCACTGCTCAGTCTTCATCCGCATGGTTGTGATGTTTAATCATCAGAATTAATTTATTTGCTAATGATAGTTGTGCTCGTGTTGATTTGTTGGTGACACTGATGATTAGGATCAGTAGTTGATGTGTATGACATGCATACTTATTTATTTGCATTCATAACAGCTTGAAATGATAACAGGTGTGAAATGGATATAGCAGAAGAGGTCAGGGAATATTTCTTTATACTAGGGATGCAGCTAATTATTATTTTCATCATCAGTTAATCTTTTCTCCATAATCAATTAATTATTTGCTTAAAAAAAACAACAGAAAACTGTGAAAATGTCTGTTAATAATTGACTAAAGCCCAAAGTATTGTCATATAATGTCCTGTCATACCAGACCCAAAAAATTGTACTGTATCTAGACTATATACTATAATATAAACTATACAGTTTAAGGAGCTATTTGTAAGTTTTGTGATAGCTACATAGCCAGCGTTAGCATTAATAACCTTCCAGTGGAGACAAAACATTCAGTTCAGCTTCACATTTCAATAAGTAAATAGCTTTTAATGCTAACGCTGGCTACATAGAAATGGGGAAAACTCACAAATTGTCTAGCGCTACTGTCATTGTCCCTAATTAGATTTATGGTCAAAGTATAATCAGTCGACTTCAAGCAGTGAAACCCAACATTGCACTAACTCGCTCGTCTATCTAATAATAGGGGAAAAAGATATTTGCACAGTGGCAGGTCAGTCAATACAGACAACAAACAAGTCGAAATAAACACCATCAGACAACAGGTCGATCGATACACATGCAGGAATGAAATATGGCACAGGTTGCCCAGATGGGTCTGAGGAGTGTGTGGTCTTCGTGTTGACCTTGACAGGATGAAGTGAAGGGAGTGGATGACTCATCCATGCCTGTTTCCACGGTAACGGGAGAAGAGAAGTGCATGTGGGAATTCCCAAGAGGTTTTGCTGCGTGAGAGAGGAGAAAGGCACCGGGATAAAAGGAGGACAGGACAGGGGCAGGGACAGATGAAGAACAACCTTGTCAGTGAAATATAGTGATGACCTTGTTCCTTCTCAGTCTGTAACCCACTCCCTAAAACCTTGAGGTTGCTCAGGAAAGGTTTAATGTCTGATGTGGCTGTCAGTAGCACAGAGCTCAATATGCACAAATTTTTTTCATTTTCTTTCTTTTTTTTTTTACAGCTTTTCAAAGCAATAATCATGTTGTTGTGCAACTGCACAGACCACTAAGGAGCTGCAACATGCCTGAATACAACCAAGAGATCCCTGTACAAGCTAAACAACACCTTCTCTAACCTTCTTTTAGCCCCGCCCTTCAGCATATCTTTGCACCGACATTTAGATTATTAATGAATTATTATTTTAGATTATTTCATTTAACTCCCTCCATTTATCTACTTAAGAAACAGGTTGGCAGTGTTGAGCCATCCATGCCATCTTAAAGGATTTTTATGGCCGTCCATAGTTCGGCGTAGTCACCAGACCGTTAATGCCTGGGGCTTTCGTCCTTGACCAGGTCATTCATTCATGCTCATTCAGCTCACATTGTCATGTGAAAGGGAGACGTGAGCTCAGGTGACTCGTCTGATCCTTTCACTGTGAACATGCCCTGCTGGGTTTCCATGAAAAAGGAAAACACACAAGGACATCACACAGTTTTATGGCCTATTGTACAATACAGGCATTTATCAACTACCCCACCCCCCACCCACCCCACCCCACTCCCACACACACATACACACACGCATATAAATCCAAAAAACGTGCAAAGCCGGGAATTTGAATTAGACTTTTGGCCACATGGAAGAGGGCCCCGCCCTGATAATGCTGTTTTATTAGCTTGCCTGGCTTAGCCATGTCTGAGCTGGAGTCCACTCTGTGTGCTTTATAATAGAATTGCTGCATAGACTTTAATCCATATCGCTTTGATTAAATATCTAGTTCAATTTTATCTCTATGTCTTACTCCTAATGTTGAGCCTAAATCCTTAGTTGACAGTATGAACCTTTGTTCAAGTTTGTCTTCATAGCTAATTTATCTAATCACTTTTATTGCAACAATAGCATTAGTGGTTCTGTCTCTTACAAACTGCTCCGGTGTAGCATTAGCTCACATGCAAGTGGGCCAAGCAGCAGGTTGGTGGCTGTTTGAACAGGAATTTACGCTTAGAGGAAAAGCAAAAACTAATCTTCCAGGGCTTTATAAAGGCTGCTTAAGGCATTATATGCTGCATAGACACACACACACTTGTTAATATTCATAGCCTGCTGTAAGTGTGAATGGTGTTTGGCAGAGAGGAGGTATTCAATCATGTGCCATGTTGTGGTCCAAAAAAGTAACAAAACAGCTCATTTCTCTCATTGCTACCTTCATATTTTTGCACTACTTAAGATAAACTTTGTAGCTTTTGTGTTTTCTTCAGCTTCTTGAAATTCGATTTTTCCAGTATTTTAATAATATAAAATACTAGGTTAGAAAGTGCATTACAGACAAACAACATAATAACAGATAACAAAATGTACCACAAAGAAAATAAACACTAACTGAACATCATGAATAAAATTTCTGATACAAATCATCACGTAAAAGATCACATCCTGATAACAACATGTCTAAGATGATCAAAATGAATTAAGTGAAGTAGAGCCTCATCATGTTAGTGTTAGATGACATCAAACTCCAAGACAGAAATGTGCTCAGAGAGCATGGCTGAGAGCAAGTCTCCTCCTTTATGAGACAACAATTCAATAACAATGCAGGATATCCAAGTATCCTGTTGAGGCCTCCAGCCAGTTGTAAAATGAGGGAGGTTTAGGTCTCAAACGTAAATAAGAGACATTGACAAGGAGAAACAACAGCTCAGACTTTTTATACTCTGTCTTAGATCAAGGTCAAGAGACAGCCAGTGGTTTGGGAACAGCACATGAAGAAAGATGTTCCCCCTTGGCCTGGTTAGAGACAATAGGATGTAAAAATGATTGCAAGAACAGGAAATATCAAGATTCCACATTAGTCAGCAGTGGTCTCATACACTGTGCTGTGCACATGACACAAAGTTTGCACATTTGGTTACCCCCATAAAAGCACCCTTTCACCTTTCACTCATGCAAACCATTTACTCTACACATTTATGTTGCAAGACCAAAGCAGGGACTAGGGAGAGAAAAGTGCTGAGTCAGTGTTTTTTTTTTTCCTGGGTGTTAAAGGTCAAAGGTGTCACCAAGGACCCCTTTTACCTTTTACCTGCAACTGGAGTTACATAAGTGAGGCACCGTCTTCACCGCCCGCTCACATGATGCGTGTGGAGTTCATTAAAGTTGAACACATTTGCATGTCCTCATTCCTCAGTTGAGCACAAGGTTTGGCAAATGTTCAGATTTGGCTTCAGATTAAACTGATTTGAGAAACCAGATACAGTTTTTCTCAGAGTGTTTATAGAGAACAGGATGGTGTGTTGTTTTTTCTTTATTATTTCTGATTAATCTCTTCATTTGTATTCATCTAGACTATAAGCAGCCTTTTTGTCTTGTGGGGTCATTAAAATGAAGCAGTGTCTACTAGCTGTAAGTCATATACTGTAGACAAATGCAGATAAGAATAATACAATAGCTTTTGTTCTTATTGTCTCTCTTGATCCACACACACCCAATCACTGCTCATTTAACTTTACAGGTAAAATGTGACTTTGACTTTTGTACTGTGAAACGCCACTCGTCCTGTCGCCTACTACAATTCAAAACCTTCAACCTTTCATGCCATTTTATTGGCCACATGAGTTCAAGCACAGTTGGCTGAATGTGATTAGAGGTTAGTGACCTCTGACCTCATCTTTGTCAGAGGAGTGAATCCTTTCATGTTGGCCCAGAGCCTAATCGTCCGTCTCTCCATCTTTCAGCTCCTGTGTAAACTGCCTGGCACTCTGATGCTCATTGAATATGTCAGGGCATCAACCTCTCATCCTGTCTCCCTGTGTACACTCTTTCACCCTGATCTCTGTCTTGCACCATCTCCTCCTAACTCTGTGCCTAGTCAGCAGATCTCAGGATCCAGCTTTGCCTGCCTCATCTCTGTTCAAACTGTGCTTACACTCTCATTTTTTTCTGTCTCTCACTTTGTACACATGACCTAATTCTTTTTCCTGTTGCGTTTGTCTTTTTCCTGTTCGTTTTGTCTGTCTGGCTATAGAGCTTTTAGTGGCAATTACCCACTCACAACAATTTTTACTCTATTAAATACAAATTTTCCTAATATTAGTTTTCCTTTATATTGTAATATAATGTGCCCTGTTACCCTTAAACTTCTCACAGACTCAGACAACAAAGAATCCTACACAAGCAGAAGTAATGATATGAAACACAATTTAGACCATTTAGGAAGTATGACTGTCACAACTTAACCATTTAACTCACTAACCACAAATCATATATACATTTGACCCATTTACAACAGGAGGATATAAAATATGAAAACTCAATTAGCAGCCAACCTCTTGACCTTGTAGGTTGTATCTGTGACAATGACAATTTATGGTTTTATGGGGAGTTGATGGATAACAGTCGGGTGCAGGCACTTCTCAGAATTTTGTTGTCTCAGTGAGGTTGCCAGGTTTGGTACAATTTCCTGAGACCTGTGTACATTACCTTGCAACTGCTGCATTTAGCCTTATGTCAAACCATAAATTGCTGCTTTTACATTTACGTTTCTGAATAAATTTTGAAAAATGAGATACAGTTAATCTTTGAGCTTTAGCTGTGTTAGTGGGTGTGTTTTGTTTTTTTACTTCAAAAAGAGCCAGGTTGGCCACCTGTTTCCAGTCTTCCCAACTCAGGAAAAAAAATTCCCAAAATGTTGTGTTGTAATATTGTGTCTATGTAGGACTGTTGTTGGAAGTATTGTTTGAAGAACAAAGTACATTTTGATATTGTGCACAAATAGAATGGAATAACTCCTTGGTACTTGAAATGTACTTCCCTTCACAATTAAACTGATCTTGGTCTGTAAAGAAAACTTCCTTTTTTCAGTTTGCACTGAAACCTGACCCCTCTCTGTCCTCATCCCTTTCCTCCACCAGGTAACATTATCGGCTCAGGTATCTTTGTCAGTCCGAAGGGTGTGATGGAGAACGCTAGCTCTGTGGGTGTGGCCCTGATCGTCTGGATCATCACTGGTGTCATCACTGCCATTGGGGCGTTGTGCTACGCTGAACTGGGTGTCACCATCCCCAAGTCAGGAGGAGACTACTCCTACGTCAAGGACATCTTCGGAGGGCTGGCTGGGTGAGCAGTAGTTGCACATTCATAATGACAGTCAGTCGTCTACTCGTGGTTGGAAGCCATTGAAGGGGCGTTCAAGTGTATTTTCATATGACATATAATATCATATGATATCATCAGGAAGCACAATACATCAGAGTAGGCTGTGATATAACAATGGAATGATTTCTTTCAATTAAAAAAGGCTTGATTCAGACATTGTTTGGGCTGCTATTTACTAGTTTTGATGTAATTTTTGTTTTTTTTAATTTTATTTTATGCCATAAGTAATTTTTGCAAATGCAGGAATCACCTGCTCCACAATTGTTGGATTTGAAAGCCTCCTTGTTTATATTTTGTATTGAATCTCAGCTCAGTCAGGTTTGATAACCACCACTTCACTGTGGTCAGGAGTACTGTCTATTGACCTAGTTTTCGAGGAGAACCGGGCCTCTCAAACTACTGAAGTTAATTTGATGGGAATTTAGGTGAACATGCCAACATGTCTAGATTCCTCTCCTTATCCTAGCGGATGAGCTTTCTGATGTAGGTCAGGCATCTTGAGCCAGAGCAGGGGGTCTTTAGCTTGTAGCCATGTACGAAAGTTAAAAAGGAAAATATATTAAGCCAAAAGACTGACATGTAGGGCTACCATGTGTAGATATGCCCACAGAGATTCAGAAACAATTAAACTGACTCATAGATGTCATGTTGTGGGTGTGTCAGCCTATTTTTAAATACTTTCAACCAACATCCATCTTCCATTTTTCCATAAATGGTTAGCTTCAAGGTAGCGTCACTTACAGTAAATGCTTGGGAACCATGCTAGGTTAATTTCCTAGCAAAACAATATCGTTTGTTAGCATAGATTTCACACACACTGTGCCTTTGCTCAGACTGTAAACACAGATTAGACCATTGTTTTTTTAACTATCAAAAGGACACTTATTATCAGGCTGTTTTGGGAGAGGAATTCAAGCAGACAAAACAGCCAATGATTGTTTTTGTCCCTTTGTACAGTGGCTATCAATACACATCAATGAACTTTTGCCTCCAGAGACTTTGTAGTCCATGGCTCCAATGCTCGGTTTGAAGTGTTGGGGCCACAGCATTTCCCTATGCCCTCTGTCTATGTTAAATAAACGGTGTTCAAGGGGCGTTTGTTTTTGTTGTCCTGCTGCTTTTATCCCTATACGTGTGTGTGTATGCGGGCGGGGAGGGATGCAGTTGTGTTTGCATTTGCGCATAAGTCAATAACGCCACTGGTGGAAATTCTTGCATCACCTTGTCGCAGCTGGACCAAGGCTGGCTCGTAGAATAGGGGAAGAGCTCGTAAAGTTGTGCGCTCAAAGACAATTTGATTTGACAACAATTCAAGTACAAAGGCCATTTGTTATGTCAGAAGGTTGTGTTACACCCATAAAGTGTAGTATAGAGGCAGCTGCAGTAGGTCACTCTACAACAATCGTTGGTGTGGGTTATGAATAGACAATCAAATTATATGAGTACAGAGGAATGGATTGTATGATTGTAATTACTTTGAAGTGCTGAAGTGTTACGAGTAAAAGTATTTGTTATGCACAAGGACTCCTGAGTGTTTAATATTGATGCATTAACCTACAAGTTGCATTTTAATGTTGTAGCTTGTCCAAATGGTGCTACTTCAAACTGCTATACTGGGACTCTCAGTAAGCAATAACACTAACATAAAGCTTTTTTCTTTTTAAATATTGCATAAAATGTAAAGTAAAACAGCCAAATTTAACCACAGGTATGTTTCGGTCAGCAATGGTCTGCATTTGAATCTACATTTTTATGTTAAATACACACATACATTCCAGTGAGACACAATCTCTTTAACGCAGTCAGGTGTAATGATCCCTCTATAAGCTTTCAGAGAATTTCGTGGAAAAAACGGCACGCCTGGGCTCTCCTGCTGCACTCGGCTAAACCCCAGCTCCCCTCTGCTCTCCTACATGTCATCTCACAGCTATGCAACTGATCTGCTTCTTAAAGCTGACAATAACAAATACCTGTGGTGCGTTTGTATCAAGATGTCTCTCCGTGACAGCAGCTACTTAATCAGACCGTGGTTTTTAAAAAAGCCTGAATGACTCACCTCAGTTAAACTACCTGCCAACCACACATTTTATTAGTCTGGTTTCCCGTACAGGTTTTACACTGCTGCTTGGTCTAAATGCTGTTTGACTGCACCAACAGCGACAAAGAAAAAAACATTTGGGGGCGGGGGGTATCACAGATGCTTGTGGCTGAACAGTAACAGTTGTTAGTTGCGTGAATAGTTGGTTTAGCGTGAGCCTTCAAGTTTTGTTGGCCTATTTTATCAATTGTTTAGTCTGTAAAATTTCACAAAATAGCAAAAACATAAGATAAAATAAATAAATAAATACCCAACATGATTTCCCAGAGGGCCTTCTTTAAATAGTCATGTGGCTACCAGAGCCACAAGAGGTCAAGCATAGTCAGAAAGAAAGTATTCATTTATGGTGCCTTAAACCAAAAATAACCATCTTTGAATGGCAATCTGTAAATGGAAGGATGTATATGTTGTGTATGTGCCTCTGTGCTGTGTTTCCTCCTATTTATTCTCACCTGTTCACCTCATACACACTGTATTTGATCCCAACACCCTGCTGCTTCTCACATGCCTCTGTTTGTTCCAGGTTCCTGCGTCTGTGGATCGCCGTGCTGGTCATCTACCCGACCAATCAGGCTGTGATCGCGCTGACATTCTCCAACTACGTCCTTCAGCCCCTCTTCCCCACCTGCCTCCCCCCGGAGAATGGCCTGCGTCTGCTGGCTGCTGTCTGCCTCTGTGAGTAACACGTCAGACGTCAGACCTTACTCAGATCTGTGATAATTTTGTGTTCAAAACTGACAAATAGACCCTTTAAACAAATTTGCACCTTGCACTTGGAAATAAATCATTGCATGATAAAAGTTTTAGAAGTTAAAAACATGTGGAAATAAAGCAGTAGGGTTAGTCTGAGCAGATACTACAGAGGGACACAGAGTTCTTTCAGTGTGCTTGTTCAGACAGGAGCTAATGGGAATCAATATAATTCAATGGGTGCACAAATGCTGACACAGTTACAGTCAGGGTTGAGACACGAGCTGCTGGACAAAATAGAAAGGTAGCTTAGATACTGTGGAGTGAGAGCAGTGAATGAGTAGATTTCAAGGAAAGCAGTCTGCTGCAGCAGAGTTCGCTCTGTTGGTTGTAGTTACATCATCAAAGCTGTCTATAATACAGCTATTTAAAGCAGTCGGGTTTGGCTGAATTATGGCTTTATTGAT
>JANJOY010003283.1:2500-13606 GCA_038496675.1 Rachycentron canadum
TCCAGAGTGACATTAACACGTTAAACACTAACCAAGTATTGATCTGAGTTAATCAATGATCCACATGGACCCTGATCCACATGGTCCCTGATCCACATGGTCCCTGATCCACATGGACCCTGACCCACATGGTCCCTGATCCACATGGTCCCTGATCCACTTGGACTCTGATCCACATGGACTCTGATCCACATGGTCCCTGATCCACTTGGACTCTGATCCACATGGACTCTGATCCACATAGTCCCCAATCCACATGGTCCCCGATCCACATGGTCCCTGATCCACATAGTCCCCAATCCACATGGTCCCTGATCCACATGGTCCCTGATCCACATAGTCCCCAATCCACATGGTCCCTGATCCACATGGACTCTGATCCACATGGACTCTGGTTGTTCTGGACCTTATGTTTCACTGAGTGAAGGGAGGTCAGAAGGTGAGAGAACCACGGTCTAGACAAGGATCTGGGTGGAGAACTGAACCAGGCCAGACCTGGTTTTGCCCAGGAGAAGTGAGAGTCATGGTGAGAGCTGGTCCTCACACATGACACCAGGTTTGTCAGGACCTGGGCTGTGCTGAGAGATGAAGAGGAGGTTTTGATGAAGACTCAAGGTTCAGGTGCAGGAGGAGCAGTGAAGTGGATCCACAGTCCAGGATCCTCCTGTGGTCCTGAGACCTGCTCCACTGACGCTGATCAGTCCTGACACACAGCTGGTTCTTCAGTCAGGTCGAAAACTTCCACACAGTCACTGTTGTCCTACAATCACATGTGTTGTGTGTTTGTGTGTTTGTCAGAGCGGGGCTCTGGTCCACCTCCAGCTGGTCCAGGTCCATCCAGGCCTCTGTGAGATCGGATCAAACCAGGAGGAAAACCAGAGACTGATCCAGGAGCAGCAGCAGCTGATGGAGAAACTCAAGGTCCAGACATGAAAACACAATGGATCAAATAAAGTCAATCTGATCCTGATCAGTTTGATCTGGTCCTGATCGATCTGATCCCTGAGACAACAAAGCTTCTGTTTAAAATACGACCGATTCTAGTCGTGTTAGATTATTTATAGTTGTTTGCTGTTAGCTCACTGCTAAACTCCATGTTTGTGCTGCTGTCCTCCATCTTGTTTTGTCAGAAACACGAGAGCGAGGTGCTGGCGCTGGTGGAAAATGGCCGACAGAAGGATCAGAGGAGGAAGAGGACAGGTAAAGGGAGGAAGGAGCAGAAGAAGAACAAGAAAAACAAGGATGAGGAAGAGGTGTACGAGGCCATGGGGTCATCTCTGAGTAAGGGATGGTCACTGCTCCTCCACCTTCTGGAGAGACAACAGGAAGTCCTGCTGTTGGCCTCAGACTTTCACTGCCGAGCAATGGAGGTTGGAATTTACTGCCACATGTTGTTGTGACTGAAACTCGTAACGTGACACTCACAGTGTTGATCTGTTGTCAGGCTGTAGTGACCTCTGACCCTAGTGGTGCAGTGTACTTACTGTATCTGTGGCGTGCAGCTGTGAGCCACGCTCACTGTTGGCTGCCATTTTATTAGGAGCATCTGCTGCCTGACCATAGTCACATGACCACAATCACCTACTGCTGTTTTAGTCCTCAAACACAGAACATGGGCTGAGATAGTTCAGTGGAGTTTGATCAGCCATAACATTATGACACTGACCACCTGGTTACCATGGTTACCTGACAGTGGTGGATACATCAGGCAGCAGCTGAACATTTAGTCCTGAAGCTGATGTGTTGAAGCAGGAAAAATGGTCAAGTGTGAGGATGTGAGGGACTTTGACTTTGACCAAACTGTGATGAGACGACTGGTCAGAGCTTCTCCAACACTGCAGCTCTGTGGGATGTTCTGTGTGGGATGTTCTGTGTGGGATGTTCTGTGTGGGATGTTTTCTGCGGGATGTTTCCTGTGGGATGTTTTCTGTCGGATGTTCCCTGTGGGATGTTCCCTGTGGGATGTTTTCTGTGGGATGTTCCCTGTGGGATGTTTTCTGTGGGATGTTCCCTGCGGGATGTTTTCTGTGGGATGTTCCCTGTGGGATGTTCCCTGTGGGATGTTCCCTGTGGGATGGACAGTGTTCTGCTGGGAAACCTTGGGTGCTGTCATTCATGTAGATGTTTCAGACCAAGCAGAAACATTGTGAAGGGGACTTACACAATAAAAGCTCACAATGTTATGGCTGTATATTTATGTGTATATACAGTATGTCTGTACTTTAGCCTTTTAGCTGCTGTTTTTAATCTTCTTGGTGTCATGTTCTCTGTTTTTATTGGTTCAGTCTGTCACAGTAAAAAACACAAACCAAAGTGTTGACTGCTAAACGTGTTAATCAGTGAAGCTAAATGAGGATCTACCTGAGGTGGAGCCGTCACATGACCTAAAGGAAGTGAGGGTGTCAGGATGTTTTCTGTCATGTGACTGAGCAGAGAAAACTGTATCAGTGAGTCTCTCTCTCTCTCTCTCTCTGTAGTTCGCCCTCAGTATTAAGAGGGTTGAGGATCTCCTCCAGATCAGACCAGTTGACAGACTGACTGAAGTCCCGCTCAGATACGAGTCCATGAGGAGAGGTAACAGTCAGTCTTTAAACTACAGATGAACTGGTTTAAACTGGTTTAACCTGGTGTGTCTTTATGTTTCCCTCCAGATCTCCTAGGAAAGTCTCTGCAGGTTTTGTCGAGCAGCACCATTTTGCTACAGAGGCTCAGGCAGCTGCAGAGGACCGAGGCCCTCCAGAGGAGAGGGAGGGTACTGCCGGACCAGGAGGACGAGGGGGGGGAGGAGAGGGAGGGGGAGGTGACTAAGCTTCAGTTTGGTTTCTGTATGTTATGGTGCTGCTCCTGTATGAACCAGGTCCCAATGAGAGTTTTTCTGGTCTCACTGGTTCAGCAGTCACAAGGCCACTGGTCTCACTTGATACCACTGCGTCCTCTTTCCAGATTTCCCAGTGCAGTGGGAGGACAGCGCTGAGGCTGGAAGAGCTGGTGGAGACGCTGCAAGACCGGAGGAGGAAGGTTGACCAGGCCATCAGACTGCAGCTTCAACAGGTGGAGAACAGCATCATGGTCCACGAGGACGACCAGGAGGAGGACCAGGAGTTCAGATTGGCCGGCTCTGAAGTAAGAGACTGATCCAGTAGGGACCAGGTTTACTGTGACAGAACATCTGCACCAGTTTAATCTGTATTTAATCAGGATGGTTGGATGATGATGGATGATGATGGATGGATGATGGATGGATGATGGATGGATAGATGATGGATGATGATGATGGATGGATGATGATGGATGGATGGATGATGGATGGATGGATGGATGATGATGGATGATGATGGATGGATGGATGATGATGGATGGATGATGATGGATAGATGATGATGGATGATGATGGATGATGATGATGGATGGATGATGATGGATGATGGATGATGATGGATGATGATGGATGGATGGATGATGATGGATGATGATGGATGGATGATGGATGGATGATGATGGATGATGATGGATGGATGATGGATGGATGATGGATGGATGATGGATGGATAGATGATGATGGATGATGATGGATGATGATGGATGATGATGATGGATGGATGATGATGGATGATGGATGATGATGGATGATGATGGATGATGATGGATGATGGATGGATGATGATGGATGATGGATGATGATGGATGATGATGGATGGATGATGGATGGATGATGATGGATAGATGATGATGGATGATGATGGATGATGATGATGGATGGATGATGATGGATGATGGATGATGATGGATGATGGATGATGATGGATGATGATGGATGATGATGGATGATGGATGATGATGGATGGATGATGATGGATGATGATGGATGATGGATGGATGATGATGGATGATGGATGGATGGATGATGGATGATGATGATGATGATGATGATGATGATGATGATGATGATGATGGATGATGGATGGATGGATGATGATGGATGATGGATGGATGATGATGGATGATGATGGATGATGGATGGATGATGATGGATGATGGATGATGGATGGATGGATGATGGATGATGATGGATGATGGATGGAGGATGGTGGATGATGGAAGATGATGGATGATGATGGATGATGATGGATGATGATAGATGATGATGGATGATGGATGATGGATGATGATGGATGATGGATGATGATGGATGATGATGGATGATGGATGGATGGATGATGATGGATGATGATGGATGATGATGGATGATGATGGATGATGATGGATGATGGATGATGGATGGATGGATGATGGATGATGATGGATGATGATGGATGATGGATGGAGGATGGTGGATGATGGAAGATGATGGATAGGTTCCCCAAGACCATCAGGACTTTCTTCCTCTTCACCACAGGACCAGACTCTCCTGGTCCAGGATCTGCAGTCAGATTCCTCAACAGAAGAAACCAGAGACTCTCAGTCTGGCTCCAGAACACAGGAGACCAGAAGCTCTGCATCAGGATTCACATCATGTCTAGATCCTGAATCCAAGACAGATCTGAAACTAGGATCTAATGTAAAGCCTGGATCTAAATCAGAGACCACAGACTTTGAGTCAGGATCTGTATCAGACCTAAAACCTGAATGCAGATTGGATCTAAAGCCCCAATCTAGATCACAACAAACCAGAGATGTGGAGCCTGGATTCAGCTCAGAAGACACCAGAAACTCCAGATCAGACCTGCAGCCTGGACCCAAGTCAGACATTCAGTCTGAATCAGAGCCAAAGTCTGGATCTGGACTAAAGGAAATCAGAACCCTACAGTCTGGATTCAGAGCAAACCAGAAGGTGGGATGTACATCAGACCTGAAGACAGACCCCAAATCAGGAGAGACCAGAGACCTGCAGTCCGGAGCCACATCAGATGTAGAGTTTGGATCCAATCTGAAGCCTGGATCCAGATCAGAGGTAACTGGTTGGTTGTTTGAGGGATAAACTTTTTTACCAGTCAACAGAACCAGAATAAGTTCTACTGATTCAGGTCTGACCGATCCAGGTCTGACTGATCCAGGATTTAATGATCTGGACTCATTGACATTAACATTAATTGACCTTGTTCTAAAGTCTAGGTGCTTCCTGTTTGCTGATTTTAGTCCATAGATCAGTTTCTTTAGAGTAGGTCTTCATCATCATCATCATAATCGTCATCGTTGTCGCCATCAGTCTAATCATAAGTGATGTTTAATTGAATTAATTTCCATGTTTGGATATAACGAGTCAGGAAACCAATCAGATCACAGGATCAGATATGAAGAACCAGGGAGGTTCGATCTGAATCTGGATCCAGATTCTGTTTGTCATGTTTTGATGATGATCGATCACTTCAGATGACGATGAGTCATGATGTCAGCGGGAATGACTCAAACAGGAATTACAGCAAAGCATCCTGGGAAGAGCTGCTTCAACACACACACACACACACCTTCAAACCATTCGACACAATTCAACAGGCACACCTCAGACTAAGCCTGAACATCTGTCCAGATGTCTCCTCAGGCTGAAGCTGCAGTTCATTTGTGAATCTGAAAAAACTGTAAAATTATAATGATAAATATCATTAAAATCATCATGTGGCCAATTCAAACATCCAGATGACAGGAGCTGCTGTTTTCTGCTGAAGGTGAAATGTGTGATGACATTGTCGTTTATCAGCAGCTCTGTGTCGTGTTGTGGCGCTACAGAGACGCCCTGGTCGACAGGTTGTGAGGGAAAATGATTGTTTGGTACAAGACCAACAACAGCTGCATTAACAGTGTGTGTCTGTCTCAGCCTGGAGACGTCACTGTGTCTGAACAGAAACAGGATGGGACCAAATGGCGTCGACCTGCAGCAGCTGTCAGGTGAGACACGTGTTCAGATACAACCTCCATGTTCAGACGCTGATCTCCTCTCACTGACGGCTCTGATCCTGAGGACAACGCACATACACAACTGAAACACACCTGTGATCCCCAGACGAGCATCATAATAATAACAATAATAATAATGTCACTCACATACAGTCTCACATCCATAAAATCAGAATGAAATCTGATGGTCTTCTTCTTTGGTAGTGGGCAGGTGGGAGGACTGGAAAGTGGAGAAGACCGCACCCACCAAGCCCTTCTGACCAATCAGAGGCAAGAGCTGCTGTCATCATGTGAACACCTCATGGACAAGGTGACAGTGTCTGTTTAAGATGATGTCACAACACAAAGAAAATACACACAACACACTCATCACCTGTGTGTGTGTTTGTGTGTCTGTGTGTGTCAGGTGTGGAGCTGGGTGCAGCAGGGCAGCACTGTGTTGTCTGAAGCAGGACTGCAGCTCCTTGAAGCCGAAGACTCACTGAACACACACCTGCAGCTGCACGCACAGGCTGAGGTAGTATAATCAAATATTTACCAATTCAATAAGAGAAACTCAAACCAAACTCCATTCAAATATTTAACAGTTTAAAATAAAAACAGCTGTACACAACTTTTTGAGATTTGAGATTTCCTCAAAATAGAAGGTCTAATAATAATATAAGGTCTCCCCCTGATCTGAGTCTTATACTGAAGGAATCACTTAGTCTGTTAATCACACAGTAGCCACGCCCCCTAATTCATCCCCTGCTTTCTGGTCTATTTTCCTCTAAATGGACCATCATTTAAAAAATGAACATCATGTTGTATTGAAGACTTGAAACTAGAGACTGAGACCATAAACTCATTAGGAAAACGTTTACTGAGCTAATAAATCAAGGAGAAGTAGGGACATTTTCCCATAGACTTCAATACAATCTGACTTCTTTAACAACCAGTGGAGTCGCCCCCTGATGGTCATAGAGAGAATGAAGGTTTCAGCATTGGCTTCACTTTACAGTGGTCTGAACACACACACACACACACACACACACACACACACACACACACACACACACACACAGAGTAAACTTTAATAAACAGCAGATTCTCATTTCACCTGGGGACTCACCTGCATCACTACACTATGTGTGAAGGATTTCACTTTGTTTCCTGGTTGAATAATCTTCAGTATAAAATGTGGAAAATGCCAACTACAAGTCCCAAGGTGCATTTCATGATTCTGGAGCTCATGGTGGTAAAACTGAACAAGGTCTTCTTTAAAACTCAGGAACAGTTTTCTTGTCTTCAGTCTGCAGGTCACGATGCTGAGAACCTGAAGCAGATCCTGATCCAGATCCAAGCTCTGCAGACAGATCCCACCAGCAGAACCAGTGAGCCCAGCAGACAGCTGTCGCCCCTAAGGGCCCTGACAGAGCAGCTGAAGAGAGGCGGGACTGGAAGGCAGACCAGAAGCGGCTCAGCCCGGCCGAGTCCACCTGCTGCTGGTTCTGATCTGGCTGCTCGAGTCAATCTGGTGCTGAAGGCGCTGCAGAGTCTGAACAGGAAGATCGACTCGAACCTGCAGCTGCTGCAGCCTTACGTCACCTTCCTCCGGACGGCTCAGCAGGTCAGGAACTCTATGGATCTGAACAGAACCAGCCTCACCAGTCAGTCAGGGTCACTGGTTTATTTCACTGGTCATGTGACTCACTCACTGACAAAGGAAGCTCGAACAAATACACATTAACAGTCAGATCAGACTCTGCTCTTTAAGTGTTGAAAGAGGAAGATCTGGGTGAAGTGAACCACATTCTGATGCTTTATTGAACCAAACCGGGTCAGTCTGGACTTTCTGACGTATATGAGGTGCAGCAGCTTCTGGTATAAATGTCTGTATTCATCAACCTTGTCTGAATATGAAATGTAGATTAATTTGAAACTCACAGTGTAAAAATATCACCTGTTTTCAACAGTTCAGGCAGAAACAGTGTTAACAGTGTTAACAGCCTCTAGGGGGCAGCAGGGATCCAGATCTCTGCAGCTGACATTTAGAGTCTGTGATGAAGGTGAAGGTACCTGAGCTGTCAGCTGATGCTGCTCCTGTTCTTAAGGTGGGGGAGGAGATGGAGGAACTGAGGGAGATCTACAGGAGGAGACCAGAGGAGGAGAGGGAAGCTGATCATAGTCACATCAGGACAACCACCAGCCCCAGACCACCACTGAAGAAGAAGCAGGTCCACACCTGCTGGCAGGAAACACTGCAGAGACTCCTCACTGTTCAAGAACTGGGAAACAACTACATCCACACTGTTACCATGGTAACCAGGGTCAAGAGTGAAGTTGATAATGAGATGATGATGAGATGATGATGATGATGAGATGATGATGATGATGATGATGATGATGATGATGAGATGAGATGATGATGAGATGATGAGATGATGATGATGTGATGATGATGAGATGATGATGATGATGATGATGATGAGATGATGATGAGATGAGATGAGATGAGATGATGATGAGATGATGATGATGATGATGATGATGATGATGAGATGAGATGATGAGATGATGATGAGATGATGAGATGATGATGATGATGAGATGATGATGAGATGAGATGAGATGAGATGATGATGATGATGATGATGATGATGATGAGATGAGATGATGAGATGATGATGAGATGATGATGATGATGAGATGATGATGAGATGATGATGAGATGATGATGAGACGATGAGAGGATGATGAGATGATGATGATGAGATGATGATGATGTGATGATGAGATGAGATGAGATGATGATGAGATGATGATGAGATGAGATGATGATGAGATGATGATCAGATGAGATGATGATGAGATGAGATGATGATGAGATGATGATCAGATGAGATGATGATGAGATGATGATCAGATGAGATGAGATGATGATGAGATGATGATGAGATGAGATGATGATGAGATGATGATGAGATGATGATGATGATGATGAGACGATGAGAGGATGATGAGATGATGATGATGAGATGATGATGATGTGATGATGAGATGAGATGAGATGATGATGAGATGATGATGAGATGAGATGATGATGAGATGATGATCAGATGAGATGATGATCAGATGAGATGATGATGAGATGATGATCAGATGAGATGAGATGATGATGATGATGATGATGAGATGAGATGAGATGAGATGATGAGATGATGATGAGATGATGATGATGATGAGATGATGATGAGATGATGATGAGATGATGATGATGATGATGAGACGATGAGAGGATGATGAGATGATGATGATGAGATGATGATGATGTGATGATGATGATGAGATGATGATGATGATGAGATGATGATGATGAGATGAGATGAGATGATGAGATGAGATGAGATGATGATGAGATGATGATGAGATGATGATGAGATGAGATGATGATGAGATGATGATCAGATGAGATGATGATGATGAGATGAGATGATGATCAGATGATGATGATGAGATGAGATGATGATGAGATGATGATGAGATGATGATGAGATGAGATGATGATCAGATGATGATGATGAGATGAGATGATGATGAGATATCTAATGAGAAAAAATGACTTGAACTTATAAATGAGGTAAAAGTGATTTATGATGAGTCAGCTGACATGGAATTTGAAGGTTACACAGCTGACACAGCATGAAATGACAGGAAATGACAAATGAAATCAGTTGTGTGTGTGTCATACCAGGTGCCGGGGTCAGAGTTAAACCTGGAGTCTGTGGTGTCTGTGGTCCAGCAGACAACTGAGCAACTCAACAGAACCAAAGAGGAAGTGCAGGCACTGCAGACTCAGCATCAAATCCAGATCCAGCAGCAGCAGGTGGACCTAAAGTCCAGCAGGAAGTACAGAGAAAGACTGTTGAAGGTATGAATGACTGTCTCTTATGCTGCAAAGTAACTAGTAACGGTAGCTGCCAAGTAAATGTGATTTCAGTTTAAAATCTAGTGAACTGGAGGTTCAGGTGCTCTAAATGTAAATCTTCCTCTTCACTGTTTGCCTTGTTTCAGACCCTGCAGGACTTGAACTCTGTTTCTGAGCTGCTGGACACCTGCACTCTGTTGGATCTGGGTTCAGAGCTGCAGACCTCCAGACTGTTGGAGTGCTTCATCCAAGCTACACCACATTTTAAAGTGAGTCTTTTGATTTGAGGACTGTTGAGAGTTTTATAATCTTTTTGTACCTTTGTTAACCTTTTATAACTGACCTCAGTCTGGACAGTCGGCACAGTTCGGACAGTTAAGACACCTAGGACAGTCGGGACAGTCGGGACAGTCAGGACGGTCAGGACAGTCAGCACAGTTAGGACAGTCTGGACAGTCTGGACAGTCTGGACAGTTGGGTCGAGCTGCAGCAGCACTGGGTCTTTTGGACTGCAGTGACCGTTTGGACCTTCAGAAAGACTCAGACTCACTTGTTCCCGTTGTCCTTCTCATTTCCAGCAGCTTGACGCTGAGGTGAAGCACTTGACGAGCAGCTGGGAGACTCTGAGCGGAGTCGAGCAGCGACGGGAGGAGAAGGTCGCAGCAGTGAAGGAGGAGGATCTGTCACAGCTGCTGAACCTCCAGAACAAAGTCCAGGACAAGATCCAGCAGAGCCGGTCCATCTTAGACCTGAGCAGCAACTTCCACCTCACAATCAAACAGGTGCATGTGGGCGTCGCCCTCCTGAGGCGACCAATGAGGAGCATGATGGTTTCAGCATCACATTAAATCTTTAATGATCTGTGCTATGATAGACAACAACAACAACACAACAACAGAAAAACCACAGCAACAACATAACAACAACACAACAGCGACAACAAGACAACACAACAACAACAACAGCAACAGAAAGATAACACAATAACAACAACTACAACAGAAACAACAAGATAACACAACAACACAACAACAACACAACAACAGCAACTCATTCCTGGTTCAGGGTTCGTGGTCAGCTGCTGGTCTCTGAACAGGAGGTGGAGTGAACGTCTGACTAACTCTGCTGTTTCCTCTGTGTCCAGCTGGAGGCGCTGCTCCACTCAGACCCTGAAAACCCTTCAACTGGTTCCACTGGTTCAACTGGGTCTGATGAGGCTGAGCTGAGTCGGCTCAGAGAGGACCAGCAGAAGATCCAGAATCTGTTTAAAACCGCTTCAGCGCTGAAGGCTGACATCTGCACCACTG
>JANJOY010003298.1:0-13145 GCA_038496675.1 Rachycentron canadum
CTCAGATGGGAGGGGTTGGACTTCAGAGCTGAGACCAGAGAAGAACAGGCTTCAGCTGTGATCTGACAGTTTATCAGCCTGCAAAGAAAGGATAATGTTACCAGAGGATAACTAATTGTTGATCGTGTTCAGATTCAAAAACATGGAAAATCATAATGTACCCCAGAGTCCTTAGTCCACAATGTGGACTCATCAGTCCAGTAGACAGTAGCTTCACTCCTGAGTCTTTCAGATGAGTGTTGTAACCCAGGTTCAGCTCCTGCAGATGGGAGGGGTTGGATTGCAGAGCTGAGAGCAGGACCTCACAGTGGATCTCTGTGAGTCCACTTCCACGAAATCTGTAAGATTTAAAATTGTGACAGTTCCAGCAGAGGAGCAATTTAGAATATAATGGCTACTCAATGGTTACACTCACCGAGCCTTCCTGCAGTTCCTCACAGCTGGGATCAGTCTCCGTCGTCCCTCCTCTGATGTGTTGTACCTCTTCAGGTCCAACTCATCCAGAACCTCCTCTGACATCTGCAGCATGTAGGCCAGAGCTGAGCAGTGGATCTCAGAGAGTCTCTGATCTGGTCTGGTCTCTGACTTCAGGAACTCTTGGATCTCCTGATGAACTGAGTGGTCGTTCATCTCCATCAGACAGTGGAAGATGTTGATGCTTCTGTCAGGAGAGATGTCACCAGTCCTCATCTCCTTCAGGTTGTTGATGGTTCTCTGGATGGTTTCTGGACTGGTCTCTGTCTGACCCAGCAGACCTCCTAAGAGTCTCTGGTTGGACTCCAGAGAGAGGCCATGAAGGAAGCGAACAAACAGGTCCAGGTGACCGTTTTCACTCTTGAAGGATTTCTTCATGGCTGCTCTCAGGAAGACTTGTACAGATGGGTAACCAAGAGTATTTTCATCTATCAGGAAACAGTCAGAGTTGTCATACGTCCAATCTTTTCCCAGGAAGTCCTCCAGGACCTCTGTCTTCCTGTTGGTGTAACAGTGGAACATGTAAACTGCAGCCAGAAACTCCTGAACGCTCAGATGAACAAAGCAGTAGACTGTTTCCTGGAAGATCACACTCTCTCTTTTGAAGATCTCAGTACAGAGTCCTGAATACACCGAGGCCTCTGTGACATCAAGACCACACTGCTCCAGGTCTTCTTGGTAGAACATGATGTTTCCTTTCTCCAGATGTTCAAACGCCAGCCTCCCCAGCTTCAGTAGAACTTCCCCCTCAGCCTCCGTCAGCTCCTGTGGACTCGTCTCATGTCCCTCATGGTACTTGAGCTTCTTCCTCTGTGTCTGAACCAGCAGGAAGTGTGAGTACAGGTCAGTCAGGGTCTGGGGCAGCTCTCCTCTCTGGTCTGTAGTCAACATGTGCTCCAGAACTGTAGCACTGATCCAGCAGAAGACTGGGACTTGACACATGATGTGGAGGCTCCTGGACGTCTTGATGTGTGAGATGATTCTGTTGGACAGCTCTTCATCACTGGACCTCCTCCTGAAGTACTCCTCCTGCTGGGCGTCGGTGAAGCCTCGGACTTCTGTGACCCTGTCCACGCATGAAGGAGGGATCTGATTGGCTGCTGCGGGTCTGGAAGTGATCCAGACCAGAGCCGAGGGAAGCAGCTTCCCCTGGATGAGGTTTGTCAGCAGCAGGTGGACCGATGACTCCTGTGTGACGTCAGACACAACCTCCCTGTTGTTGAAGTCCAGTGAAAGTCTGCTTTCATCCAGGCCGTCCAAGATGAACACAAGTTTACAGACGGCCAGCTGCTCTGCTGTGACCTTCTGTAATGTTGGATGGAAAACATGGAGCAGCCTGAGAAGACTGTACTGCTCCTCTCTGATCAGGTTCAGCTCCCTGAACGAAAGCAGAACCAGCAGACTGACATCCTGGTTCTCCAAGCCCTCTGCCCAGTCCAGACTGAACTTCTGCACTGAGAAGGTTTTTCCAACACCAGCGACGCCGTTGGTCAGAACCAGTCTGATGTGACTCTGTTGGTCAGGTAAGACTTTAAAGATGTCGTGGCACTTGATTGGAGCGTCATGGAGGGTCTTCATCCTGGAGGTTGTCTCCAGCTGCCTCACCTCATGTTGGGTATTAACCTCTTCACTCTGTCCCTCTGTGATGTAGAGCTCAGTGTAGATCCTGTTGAGGAGGGTTCTACTTCCTGTTCCATCAATTCCTTCAGCCACATGTTGACATCTGGTCCTCAGACTGATCTTATGTTGATCTAAAAGCTCCTGCAGACCACGATCTGCTGACAGAGAAGAGACAAGGTCAGACTGAAGAGAGAGAATCAGAGAATCTGATGATTCTTTTCATCAGCTCCAGAAAAACTAAAGACAAACAAAGAAAAGCTTCTTCATGTTGTGTGTTTACAATCATCTTAAATCTCAATCTTTTTGAATTGAAACTCATCTTGAGGCAAGTGAATTTTTTTCTTTGTGGCATAATCAACCCCTTTTGTTGGACAGAAAAAAACCCTTTAATGTTTTTTCACTTGCCTCTGAGAGGCTGTTTTCATAGCTTGGTTTCACAGATTCAGCCCTGAGAAGCTGAAGTGCCTCACTGCCCCAGTCTAAACCAGACTAAAAGCTTTCATGTTCCCTTATAGTTCATTGTCAGTTTCTCCATGCGCTCTAAACACTACGTAGGACGTATGTTAGAAAGTTATGTTTCATTATTGTGCCTTCTTTTGGCAAAACATGGACTTAAAAGTACTTAAACAGACAGAGGTTCAGTCTCACTCTGTACAGTGCTGGTCTGACTGGTCTGAGGTCCTGGACCTGTTTGTCCACACTGGGGACAGGAGGAGTCCCCTGATGAACCAGACTGGTCCCAGTATGACCTGATGCACTGTCTGCAGAACCGGTGTCCACAGCTGGTGGAGACTGGATCCTTCAGGACGTCCTGACACAGAGCACAGCAGGACGGCTGCTCCTCTTCAAAGACACCACTCCTCCTCTTCCTCCCCCTGTGGAGACATTGCTTTATAACTGACACCATTTGTTGACTGTTTCTGAAAAGTAGACAGATGTGTCTCACACTGTCTAGAAGCTGAGATGGTCAGAGAGAAGAGTAAAAGTGCAGCTACTATCTGTCTTAATTCAGCCATCAGTATATAATGAGAATTATTGTTCCTGCAACAGAAGACACACAGCCAGGAAAACACATGCAGCCTTCAGAATTTCAACTCTCCTCCTTTCTTAAACACCAATGAAATTTCACTGAGTGCCTGTGACCATACCAGTTTATCTGTTGACCTGTTGATTTGTTTCCCTCAGGTCCCTGAACATCAGAAGCGTAGTGTAGTGTTTGCACGTTAAACAGCTCTAAGAAAATAGAGTACGTTGGAAGCCCCCGACACACTGATCATCAAACAATGGGTTCTAACTTTTCTTCATGTTGTTTCATGGCTTAATGAACAGCTGGTAGAAATGAGGCTGAAGAGGTTAATGTAACTATGTGGAATCTCAGCACCTGAAACTGTGAAGTCTGGTGTGATTTCTTTGGGCCGACTTGTCTCCATCTCTTGTCGGCTGCATATCTGACCCACATCACATCCATCATCTTTGACCAACTGTTCTATGGGTCCTGGGGAGGATCTTTCCTTTATGTATGTTATGATTTGATGCTATGGTATGATCACTGGGACCATTTGGTTTCTTATTTTTGTTACAGTGGAAAATAAGGTTTGATAACAGAAGACTTCCTGTAGTCACGTCAGTAAAGGACATTACAATGAGTTCATCACCAAGGAAAAGATTTATGAATATTTCCTGACAGAGCCTCTGACATGAAAGTTCTGATGTTTTGCTACAGATCAAAGCATTTCTTAGACACAGTTTGAAACTCTATCTGTACTAATAGAGAAGATTTGTGAACACAAATAAAGAAGAACATTATGTCTTCATCCTCATTGAATCATCCTCCATCAGGTCAGTAGAAATCTTCTCTTACCCTGAGTCTGAGGGTCCAGGTTCATTACTGAAGTCAGGAGGAAGACCTTTGGACCAGTCAGTCTTCACAGACAGACAGCTGGGTCCTGGAGTCTCTGCTCTCAGTCTGTTGAAGTCACATCAGAGCCAGAAAACAATCACAACATGCACCAAAACCGATCTATAACCAGCTGCCACCAACGTAGCTCCAGGAGCAAGGTAACATGAACATCATCATCATTCATACTGTAATTATGTCAACAAGACGGACATTTTAAAAAACTTAGTGGAGAAAAACAATAGTTCTAGTACCAAAGTATCACATGGATCACTGATAAATATTCTTTTGAACTTTATTTCTGTTGATTTAAAGACACAAACTGCTGCTAATGACCTTTGACCCCTTCCCTCCTCTGTCCTCAGGCTGAAAACTAGCTCAGTGAAAACAAACAGGAAACACCTTCAGAACAGCAGAACATTTCCTGAATTCTCTTTGATAAGAAGAGTTTATTAGCTTTTAGCAAGAATGTCCCTTTGATCAGAAAGTTCCAGATATAAAAACCAAATGTCCAACAGAGAAAGTGTGATAGGCAGTGGGAGCTGAAGATGAGTTGGTAGCAGTTTTCTTACCCTGAGTCTGAGGGTCCAGGTTCATCACTGAAGACCGGAGGAAGACCTTTGGACCGGTCAGTCTTCACAGACAGACAGCTGGGTCCTGGAGACTCTGCTCTGTCCTCTTCCTCCTCACAGTCTCTCATCTTCAGGACTTCAGTCAGTCAGAGGGAAACCACTGACACTGAGAGACAGAATAATCAGGACAAACAAGTCTGTTCAACAGAAACACCTAAAACACCAAACAAACACCCCACACACATATACTCTGATCATCCATTTAATCAGTATCTTGGTTTTTAGTATTATGTCTGAGGTCTCACAGACCACACTGCTGTATGCATCAAAATGATAGCAGTAATAACAGCTAAGATATTTCTCTCTTTCTCTTTCTCTCTAACCCCAGGTCAAAATGAAGTTTGTAAGTGATTCTCACAAACTTCGATAAAGTGATTAAGGCAATAAAACAGGATAATGTGGAATGAACACTCACCCTGTTTCCTTTCCTTCAGCTATGTCTGTTTAAAAGGCTCCGAACCACCGAATACTCTCTGAATGTATCTGGACCTGTTCATAATAACTCCACCCCTCTCCATTTACAGGAAATCACTTCAGCATCAGCTGATCAGACACATGACACAGTGTTTTTTATTCACAGCCTCAGTGTTTGTGAAACTGGACACAGACCTGAATGAAACACAAGACTTAGGCTTCACTCATGGGTTTAATATGTATATATATAATATGTATGTATAATATGGAGGGAGACCAAAAATTAGGATGAAATACATGATGTAGATTAAATCAATCCTAGAAATGAATTTATATTTGGGGTTAATGTCAGTGATTAATCTCATACTCTTTGTGTTTTCTAGATTCAGGGAAGAAAAGGTTTAAAAATGTGGGACTGACATTGGTCCTTTAAAATATCCTGTATCTGAAACAACAGTAAATCACTGACGGGAAAGGAATGCTGACTTTGGCATCATGACTTTAATACTTAGTTTTGCATTTCCTAATAGAAAACAAATAAATAACAGACAAATGGCTTCGAATAAGATAAAATGTTAGAGTTTTTCGTTGTTTGGGTCTGATACTGCTGAGGAGAGCTCTTATTGTGACGGGGTTCTACAGGAAGTGTCGGGGCTGTGGACAATGGCGGGCCGTCGGTGACGCAGTGTCCGTCTGTGGTTATCATCGTTGTTCTTTGTCTGTCAGAGGGGCAGTGCGGTCTCCTGTTGGTCTGTGGGCGGTCAGTCATCTGCTTCCCTCCGTCTGTGGACGAACAGCCGCAGTTTACTGCGGTAAATTCACCTTTTATTCCAAAATGGACGTCGTCGTGTCCGAGTCTCTAACGAAGTGTCAGGAAACAGAAAGTCCCCAAATTCACTTCCCGCTCTCACTGCGAGCTGTTGGTCATCGGAGAAAGATGGCGGCAACGTTAAATATCGATTATCAATCGACTGGCCGCTGTGACGTAGTTATAAATAGTGTGTGACGCTTTTATTCCTCGGAGCCAATGACGTCGATAGGTGACGACTGTGTGACGTCATCGGCATGTCGTCGCATGTTATCCTTTCGCTCCTTTTATACTGAAAATGAAAACAGCAGCAGATTCAACGTTTATCAACCTGAAGGAACTGGCTGCACCTTTAATAAAAGGTTCCTTGTTTATTTGTTTACATCTATAATTCATTTGCCCCTGATTCCCTCCCAAGAAAAGCTTGTACGGATCCTCACTGCGCTGTCCGGTCCAGGTGACATTAACGGAGGCAAAGGCTTGAGTTCTGTCGTTTAACGAGGAGGAGCGTGTGAAAGTGAAAGTATGACGTCAGCCCCGACTCCATTTTGAAATATGCAGATGTGAATAAGTTGCTGCTGCCTCGAGAAGCTGAGAACTGACTGTCAGTTATACTGAGCTTGTCTGGTGGCATGGTGGTACAGTGGTACAGTGGTACAGTGGTTGTCACCAAAATCAACAAATGCTTTTAATTGTAGCCAGTTTTGTTGAACAGTGGTGTTGATTTTTTATGCCCTTTACTACATACATACAAAGTCATAGTTAGGTATACAAATATACTATATTCAGCCATAAAAAGTAATAGTATAATAAATCCAAAGTCATAGTACAGTGAGGTATAAAAACCCATCGTATACTATGGTATGTGAAGTCATTGTATGTTCAGGAGTAAAGGGCATAAAAAATCAGTCAGGTATGAAAATGTCATGATATTAGTCACAAGAAGTCAGTTGTTTTGAAACTGTAGGAGACTGGACCCACAAAGCAGACACAGAGAGGTGGTTTAGCCAGTTTATTTGTAAAGTATGTTGAGGGAGCAGGTTGAGTCCAGAGCAGTCTGGCAGCTGGCGACGTGGTGCTGGGTTATCCAGGATCCGAGTTGGCAAAGGTTATGTGACTGGGGCCGGGCAGACCAGGGGCCGGAGCCAACGCGTGGTGGACGAGGCTGGAGACTGCGCTGGGCTCAGAGGAGACCTGGGGACATACGCAGCAGGGAAGGGACGATCCTGATGCTCTGACCCGGTCATCAAGACAAGTCGCTCACATCCTCACATTTCACACTGCCACAAGTCACAACTTCCTATTTTAGTCTGCTTAAGGCTCATGATTATTTTATTCAACAAAACTGGCTACAATTAAAAGCATTTGTTGATTTTGTACATTCATAAAAAATGTACCACCATGCCACCAGACGCTCAGTATAACTGACGGTCATCACTTTATCACTTCACTGAATTTTATAAGAATTACTTAGAAACTTTATTTTGACCTGAGACACGAATCAGAAATCCACTACAGTCACTAATTCATACAAAGTCACAGTATAGGAAGGTATTAAATGTCTTAGTATATGATGCAGTGAAGATGTGGTGGTTGTGGTGTCCGTATCACATTCTGCAGAATCTTTGAATACATTTTTCTCACAGGACATTTCATTCTGACAGTATTAATAACATGTTAACTACAGTTTTACTTCATCTCTTTGTCAAACATTTTCTTGATACATTATTGTTATGTATGCAACTTGGACTCTCCCCTTGTTTCTTGTCATTCTCTCAGTGTTCAGATATTTTAGCTCAGTAAAAAAAACAATATGTACAAATGTAAAATTACTAAATATAATAAAAGTCCTTCATTAAAAAGTTTACTGAAGTAAAAGTACTGGTACTGTAATTATACATGACATCATCAGATCAGCAGCATGTTGTAGCTTGAGCTGCTTAAATCTACACTATATACACGTCAACATCCAGGGAGGCAATTAAGTGATGATTCATGGGAGGAAAAAAAAAGTATTGATACAGACCTTGACCACAAAATGAGATGATCTTTAACAAAAAAGCTTCTTTTATCCACTGTGTAAAAACCTTAACTTGGAACTTAATATAAATACAGTGGAGTCAAAGTGAGTCATTTACAAGTACCTGAGAATTGAAATGATAGTAAATGTAAAGGTACATTTTCTACCATTGATAAAAACACACACAAAAAACAGTGACAGACATCTGTGTAAAATCATTTGACAGCATTTACTGTTTATTTCCATATACAAAAAGATAAAAATGAAATAACCCTTTGTTTTCTACAGTAATTTTTATTTTATTTTTCAGTGTGTGTGTGTGTGTGTGTGTGTGTGCGGCGTCATCAAGCTGAGAACTATAACTACATTCATTCATACAATGATGATCCTGGCACTGAGTGGAGAGGAAGATACAGATAGAAATAGATACAATAGATTTATGAAAATAGATAAGAAAAGAGAGAGACGCCCCATAAACACACACACACATACCATTTCTTTTTTTTTATTTTCTAGGATCAGATCTATCGACAGCTCTGTCTGTTTTTCTCTACAAACCACCACAGTTAAAAAAAGAGCTCATAACGAGGGGATTTTAATCAAATTAAACATCTATGTTACAACAATCATTGCTTCCCAAAATGAAACATCTGAAAATAAAAACACCTACTTCGACCTCTGAGCGGCAGCAGGACAGGATGGACAGAACCCGAGGAAGGGCCTTTTTATTTTTAGTTTTTATTCCATTTGTTCCTGCCTGGGTGTTTTTCTTCCATCTGCTGTATACGTACATATATATTTATATATTTAAAAAAGACAAAAACAGCTGTTTCCACATGTCTTCAGTCCAAAGACGAGGTGGGTTTGTTTTTTTTACAGTAACGAAAACCAGTTCTTTTCTTTTTATAGCATATTTGTTAAATCAGTAGTACAAGTTTGTCTCTGTGTTCTACAGTCGAGCTACAACAGTGAAACATAAAGTACAAGATTTACATTTCACACCACGTCATCATCATCATCATCAGGTGGAGGAGGACTGGGTTTGGTAAAGATGGCTTCAATCAGAAACACGAGCTGCTCAGTCGCTTGTTTGACCAGAGTTGGATTTTAAACAGAGGAAAAAAACTGGAGACATTTTCTTGTTATTTATGGCATCAACGACTTAGTGTTGGTGAGATTTAAGGGATATTGTTTTTTGTCGTTGTGTCGAACAGGAAGTGACTCACCAGATCAGATGAAGTGATGCACCTCATCATTTAAATGGATGGTGTTGCTACAGAAATAGTTTGGTCAAAGTCAACATCTGGTGTTACCTGGTCCTGATTAACCCTCTTCGAGCCACATCAATCCACATCTTTTCTGTTGTTTCATCTCTTTGTGTTTTTCCTTCTAAAGTTAAAGTCATTTTTAAAAATGTCCCCAAGTCTCCTCATCTTCAGACTCAGCTCAACCTCAGCTCATTATATCTGAGACTCAGTAAAGACTCTGTTCACTGTAATAGGGGATAGTAGCTCAGAGAACAAGAGGAAACTAAAAACACAGGGAATTTCTCCTTATTTTCTAAAAACACTGTAAACCAGAATAACCAAAGAAAACTTCAACACAGGAAGTTCCACACGTGTTTGTGTTGTTCTAGAGCTGATTTGAAGTTTCTCTCTTTATCTGATCTGAGTTCTGCTCATTCTTTGGAGCAGTAATGATGAAAAATCAGCTCCAAAGCCTCTAATGCTCTAAATATCTTATTGTCCATGTCTCTCTGTCTTTATTCTGTCACTACAATAAACTCAGAGCAACTTCTCCTCACTCTGAGATCAGAAAAATACAGGATTGATCCCATTGACTTTGGCTACAAGCAGCTGACAGCTAGGCCTCTGAAGGAGACACTCTGATTGGCTGTGACATCACCCACTGGAGCCAATAGGAGTGTCCCATGTAGAGACGTGACTCTAGACGTCACCATCAAAGATGGAGGATGAGAATGGATGGATAAACACACAGAAGTAAAGCAGCAATGCTCCAGTCAAAGGCTCAGACTGATCCAGATCTGAACTAACTTCCTTCATGAGTTTATCACTGAAGTCAGTGTCACACAGGACAAATCAGGGCTTGTTGGAAAGAGCTGATTCTCTAGTTGAAGGAGAAACAAACAGCTCCTCCATCAGGAGAACAAGGCTGGAGGAGGAGGAGACTCTGAGGGATTAACACCATGAGAGGCCTGAGTATGAAGAGGTTTTATCTTATTTCATGATCCAATCACTTTGTTATAAGATTGTTTATCGTTGTTGATCATTGTTTCTATAAAAGTTGTAAAATTCATCAATGAAACGTCTCCAGTGGCTTTTCCACTGTCAGTGAGTCACAGCTCATTGGATGAACATGACATCAAAACAGGAAGCCACCATCTTTACACCGCCCCCCGCCCTCCCTCCGTCCATTACCGGGTTGAGAAACAGCAGCAAAGTTCTTATTGATGACCCCCTGACAACTTGCCTGGGAAACCCCTAAACCAGATCTCAGGGAGTCAGATGATCTAGACAGAATCTCCTGAGGTCTGAGTCAACAGACTGAGCAGAGGCAGGAAGCTGTCACCAGGTCAAAGGTTGAGCTTATTACATCACGTCACAACGGTTTAACTTCATTCTTCTGTTGTTCACTAAGGCCCGAGTTTACTGAAAGAAAAAGGTCTTTTTAGACGTTGAGAGGAAACCAGGAGGTGCTGCCCCCCTGACTTCTCCTTACAGGCACTTGATTGGCCAAAAAATGGAAGCATCACTTGTACAAAAACAAGCCTTTGATGGTGACTTTAATTCACTCTGTGAAAACCTGGAGAGACGCTGCTCGCCTCGTCCTCCTGCCCTTTAGCATCAAGGCTAAGGAACGCCACTGTTACATCCTCATCAGCAACACATCTGCCTTAACTTTTCACCATCATCATTCAAAACAACGTCCTCTTCTTCATGTTGTGTCAATTATCACCTGTTTGCACAAACCAAACCCAGCACAGATGGGACCCCTGCAAAGAGTCAGAGATCAGTTTGTTCAGACAGGAGTTAACTGTTCCTAATATTCTGACCCCCTCATTTCTGTCAGTCACAGCTGAGCTGCTCAGTGTCAGCGTGAGCGTGAGGACAGATGTTCCAGCTGCTGTTAGCCTGAGGAGGTGGTGAAGCTGAGCAGGAGGACTCGGACAGCAACAACTTTCCCGGACGAAGTGGAAGCCCAGAGGTGCCGCCATGTCGCCGCTTGTTTGGCTCCTTCCACATCTTATTCTTTCAGCTCCATTTCATCACCATGACGTTACTAAGGTTATTCTCCAGAGCGATCGCTTTACAGGTGTGATATGTTAGCCGACGGGTGCTAACAGTACAAGCTAACTGAGTCAAAGTAGTCGTACGTGGACTGTAGTCGTGACCAGGAGACGTCACGTTGTTATGAACTGAATGGAAAAGTGTCGGCAGCGTTTGCACTTTAGCTTTGTTAGCATACAAACGATTGGTCCCTCACTGTGGGATGCTAACAAGCTAAGTGAGCCCCTCCATAATGTCACCTGATGTAAACTACCGGTAAGTTTTGTTGAGGATTT
Organism: Rachycentron canadum; assembly: GCA_038496675.1. Classification (NCBI taxonomy): domain Eukaryota; kingdom Metazoa; phylum Chordata; class Actinopteri; order Carangiformes; family Rachycentridae; genus Rachycentron; species Rachycentron canadum. The sequence continues at coordinate 11,449 of JANJOY010003298.1, forward strand.
TAGTTACTAACACATGTGACAATGACCCCGTGTTTCTCATCCCCCAATACTCCTGAATAATAACGTTGGCCGTTCCCTCTTCCCACCACCGCATCCCCCGCCACACCCCAGAACACGATTCTGCCTGTGAGGCTTTAATGAGGTAATATGTTCCTGAAAACACCTGGAAACACCTGGATCTGGGTCAGTCTGTCGTTTCTGTCAGTCAGGTCAGGGCTTTTGTCTGCAGCATCATGTAGGTGATCAGCTGATCAGTCCTGGATATGAGCAGGAAACACATTCAGAAAACAGTTGATTATGTAAATTATTGCAGGAATCCTGAAATTCAGATGAAAGAAGTTTGGGTAATTTCATCAAAAACGATTTCACCGTTTTCATCTAAACATATATTAACGTGACGATGTGAAGGAAGAAATCTGCTCCAGAGGGAAGAGGAGAAAGACGAAGAGAAAAAGGTGACAGGGAAAGATAGAAGAGTAAAGAAAGGAAACAAGGAGAGGACAAATGAGGAGATAAGAGTAGAGGAATTATTGGATGGATGTGGAAGACGACAGAGTAGAGGAAGTGAAGACGAGAAGACAGCAAAAGAGAGGAGACACGAGCAGACAAGAAGAGGAAAGGAAAGAAGATGAGAGGAAAGGATACAAGTAGACAATGAAAAGACTTAAAAGGAGGAACAAGGAGGGAGAAGACAATAAGTGAAGGGGACAAGTTGATGAGGGGAAAGGATGATGGAGGAAGTCCAGTCCAGTCCAGTCTGATCCAGATGTTGTGTGATCTCGGCAGTTCAGAAAAGTGTGTATTTACAGATAATTATGTAGAAACACTAACGTCTCTGATCAAAGAGGAAATAAACAACAACAAAGCATAAAACTTCACAATAAAATATCATGTGACTACAATAAAACATAGAAACAGAATACGTAGAAAAGTCTGAGGTATTTCTGGTGTATTGAGGTGATCTGTGGTTCATGACCAGTATTGTTTTGATGTCTTTTTTCTTTTTTCTATCTTTTCCACTTGTTTATTAGTCAAACTCGTCCTTATCGTTGCTCCCGCGGCCGAACGCCCCTTGAACGCCTCACGACGCATCACTGACTTCGTACAGAGTTGCATGTGTTCAACGCACCGAAAGGAAAACGAACAATCAAAAGAAACATACAGAAAAATATTCATCTTTGAGTTTGAGTCATCATCTTCATCATCACCATCTTCATCTTTTTCAGCAGCAGCAGCATTGTAGACATTCACTGTTTACATGTATGGTGTCACAGAAGGGACAAAAACAACAGACCTGTCTGAACAGGAAGTGGTCTGACACTCAAGGTTTGGTCCTGGTTCAAGGAAAATGGTTTGGAGCCAAGTGAGGAAGAGGCTGATGACCTTTGACCCCTGCAAACAGTGACCTTTGACATTAACCTGAGCCGCTGAAGTATCGTGTGTGTGTGTGTGTGTGTGATGAAAACGCAGCACGAAGGAAACATCATGAACCATGTCTGCAGTTCAGCCGAGAGGCGGCCATGTTGGAAGGTAAGGAGGTCAAAGGTCACAGGTCCTTCACTCAGTTCCAGTAACAAATGACCAGACTGAACAAAAACCAAACCATCAGCACCAACAGTATAAAGTCTCACACACACACACACACTCACAACACACTCACAACACACTCTGACCGCAATGCATAAGCCTGTTTATGC
>JANJOY010003299.1:0-13690 GCA_038496675.1 Rachycentron canadum
CTCTCTCTCTGTCTCTCTCTCTCTCTCTCTCTGTCTCACTCCCTCTCTCTCTCTCTCTCTCTCTCTGTCTCTCTCATTGTCTCTCTCTCTGTCTCACTCTCTCTCTCTCCCTCTCTCTCTCTCTCTCTGTCTCTCTGTCTCTCTCCCTGTCTCTCTGTCTGTCCCTCTCTGTCTCTCTCTCTCTCTCCCTCTCTCTCTGTCTCTCTCTCTGTCTCTCTCATTGTCTCTCTGTCTGTCCCTCTCTGTCTCCCTCTCTCTCTGTCTCTCTCTCCCTCTCTCTCTGTCTTTCTCATTGTCTCTCTCTCTGTCTTTCTCTCCAGAGTACCTATTATTTTAGTTGGGAACAAGAAGGACTTGCACATGGAGAGGTGAGACACTTAGTTGTCCTATAAAGTGGTGGCTGTGATGAGACCGACAGGAGAGTCTGTGTTTACCTGCAGATCCTGTGTGTTGTTGTTACTGTGGTTGTGTAGGGTGATCAGTTTCGAGGAGGGGAAAGCTCTGGCGGAGTCATGGAACGCCGCCTTCCTCGAGTCCTCAGCCAAAGAAAACCAGGTGAGAACGAACCCCCCCCCCAGAAAAAAAGGATTGGACAGAGAGAGAGGTCAAAGGTCAAAGGTTTATGACGCTAACTGACTCTTCATTGTTCTGCCTCCTCCTCAGACAGCGGTGGAGGTGTTCAGGAGGATGATCCTGGAGGTGGAGAAGATGGAGGCGGGTCAGCCGCAGAGTCGGACTCCCTGCTCTATGATGTAGCTTCCAACCCCCCGCACCTGCTTCACCGTCCACAGCAGCCACTGGCGCCTCAGCAAACAGACCAGCTGTGAGCTACTGTTAGCTTCCATGTCAGCCCCGATATTTACACCAAACTCTGTTTAAAAATGTTCCAATTTAATGTTGATCCGTGTATTGGAAAACACCTGACTCTGGTTTTCTGTCCATGAGCCCAAAGAAACCATGACACTAAAGCCTCACGGGAGATGTAGAAAACCAGAGGAGTGTGTTTCACCTTTTCAAAGAGCCTGCACACAGAAAACTTCTTAAAACTCAGAGCTGATGTTTCAAATGAACTGTGAACTGTAGCTTTTCTCAACATCAGCAGTGAGTCAGAGGGAAATTTAATTGTGTGGGCGTCTCTACCAGATTTACAGTGATTACATTAAAGTCTTTCTAACTTCTTGACCCGTGATGAAACACTGGAGGGCAGCACTGAGCGTGTTTAAAAGTTATTTTTACTGAAATAATAGATTTTTTGTTATTTACTGTTCAGCTAAATTTACTATGATTATTACTATTTTTTCACAATGCCAGTAAAGTGGCTAATTTAAAAGAAAACACTAAAATAACTTTCAAATTTCAAATGTGTGTTTTGTGTCAATCAAATCAGTGACAGTGAAGAGCTCAACAAAGAACAATGCGTTGATGTAAAAATACATTTCTGAGAAAAGAAATATTAGGAAAAATAAAAATGATGACATTTAGAGTGGGACTGATTGTTATATCATCAATATCAAAATTAGGGAAAAATGTCAGATTTAATTATATCATTTGGCTGTTTGTCACTAAATTGACCATGTTGATTATATCAGTTAATTAGGCTACAATAGATGACCTGTAATACTGAAGACAGTGTCTGCTGCTCCCCCTCACTCTTCTATATTAAAAAGACTTTTTATATGTAAAAAAGAAGAAATATTTCTGTTTTTAAGACTGTTCTCATTAAAGCTGTGTTCTATTGTTGAAGCTGATGAAGGGAAACATGGATGTTTTAGAGATTTTTTTGCAGCGTCTCTCTGCCCCCCCAGTTCACCTGCTGCTTGTGACCTGGAAAGAGTATTTTCATTATCAGGTAATCTGCCAGTTAAAATCTCAATGAACTGTTCAGTCTATTTAAAAAGTAAGATGATGTTGTGTCATTGTTATTGACATCAAAGAAACCAATTCTCACACTGAGACCAGATGATATTTGGTTCTTTGTTTAACTGAAAGAGTGAATTGGTTTTTTTTAAACTGATTCCAGCTTCATTGGTGTCACATCCAGGTGTCCACCACCCTGAAGTCACCCATTGGTTTGGAGCCTCCAGTTTGTAATTTGTCAGAGTCCAGGTCCAGGTTTAGACATGGTCTATGGAGGAGGTCCAATGTTGGTGGTGTTGTGACCACTGTGACCAACAGAGGGCAGCCTCAGGACCTGCTGGTGTAACAGAGTGAATGTTAGTGCAATAGGTCAAACACAGCTCAGCTTCAGAGGTCTAGAGTTGTCCAGGCCTCCAGGGTCAGGGCTGTTTTGGTGGGGAAAGGGGAATGTACACAATATTAGTGGTCATAATGTTATGGCTGATCGGCGTCCACAACATAATTCTGCCTGTATTTAGTTCACTGGTTCCCAACCTAGGGGTCGGCCCACTCTGGAGGGTCACTGGTTAAATCTGAGGGGTCATCACATGACCCATGTTTCATACTACATATGATTTATCCCAGATCTAGTCCAGAACCAGAATTGACTTAGGGACACGTTAAGTAAAGAAAAATCAAGTAAATGTACCAACATGTTGGTACATTTACTGAGGTCAAAGGTTCTTCTTCCTCCTCCACTAGTGGAGCCTGCGACTGTGAATGATGATGTGAGACAGAGGCATCATGATGAGATCAGCTGATCCTGGCTTAAGGAAAACGATGCCAGTGAAACCTTCAGATAATGTGTGACTGTATTGGAGCGTTCACATCCTCATTTAAACAGAGCAAACAGGAAATGGAGAAATTGGAATGCTGAATTATTTTTTTCCTGTAAATCGAGAGAACCATGTCGGAGCTTGAGTGTCCTTTCACTGTTGCTGTCTGTCTATAGAAGCGTGGTATGTGCAATATCATTGACCCTGCAAAGCTCAGGCCAAGCACATTCTATTGAGACAACACACACACACACACACAGCAGAATCAGCAGACCCATCAGGATGAAGGGAAACCGCAGAGGCAGCAGAAACCTTTAAAGCCTGGGCTTTTGTCCACTGGGCCTGGACCTCGCCCCTCGCTTGCCCCTCGCTCACCCCCCTGCCGTATATATTGGGGTGTCCAACTTTTTCTCTGTTACACTGTGTGTGTGGTTGTGGGCCAGGTTGGACGACATCCAGTGGGCAAAAATGTCGCAGTACTCTGGAAAGGTGAGTGAGGCGCCGTGGCTGCAGGACGCTGCAGAAAGTACAGAGGTTAAAGTGTGAAATGTGAATCAGCTGCTCGGTGGATCCTCTGGAGACTGAGAGGGCAGGACTTCACAGGGTGTCAACAGGGTCCTCGGGTACATGGTTCAAAAATTCAGTTCAAATCCAGGCATTTAAATAGTTTAACTTTTGAATGGAGTTTGGTTTGATGTTTTTTATTTCAAAGCTGTAAAGTTGAAAGTGATGTCCTCAAGACTGAAGAGAATAAATCCTGTTTGACTTTAAAACTGGGACCAGCTGCAGGTAGATGAAGCTTCCTTTTGCCAGGAATTCTGGGTATTTGGTCTTGTGACAAATTACGCTAGAGTTCAGCTGTAGTTTGGTTTTAGAGAAAATCAGCGTCTTATTTCAATTGAATTGCTCTGGTCTCACTTCTCACTTTGCTGTAATGATGTGGAAGTGTACTCCAGGGTGTGGCAGCACGCTGTGACATCACTGCTGGGCGTGGTCACAGGCTGAAAAACAGACTGACTGTTACTGAGTCCGGTCTGCTTCTGGTCTGACGTGGACATTAACATGTGCAGAGAAGAACCAGATAAAATATAATATACGCAGACAGTGAAGTCTAACAGGCTGAAAGGTCTGACAGGTGATGTTTGATCTTTCTTTAAATATCTGACCTATTTACAAAAATGCATTTACAAATCACAGCAGACACAAGGTGAGTGATCAAGTATGTCTTTATTTTTTCCTCCAGATTACCTTCTACGAGGGAAAATGCTTCACCGGCAGGAAGTTGGAGGTCAGAGGAGACTGTGATAACTTCCAGGACCGTGGCTTCATGAACAGGTGACACCGTGATTTCAATCGATCCATATTTTCCAGTTCGATCCGACACTTCAGTCCAGAGGATCCAGGGCTGATGAGCTGCAGAGGTCCATGTCATCTTTTCAGCACCAGAATCCAGATCTAACACAGAATCAGCCTCAGTGCAGACACATGGACTTAACTGACCTCAGTATTTCATTGATTCCTAGAGAAAGAGAGAGGCGCCTGATGTGGCTGTTGCAGTAGTGATGTTGTGAATGTCTGGCAGTAGCAGGTGAAGATGGAGGACAGCTGGACCCTGTACTAACTGTGTATTTTCAGGGTGAACTCTATCCGTGTGGAGAGCGGAGCATGGATCTGCTATGACCACCCTGACTTCAAGGGCCAGCAGTACATCCTGGAGCACGGAGAGTACCCAGAGTTCCAGAGGTGGAACTCCCACAACGACCACATGGGATCCTGCAAGCCCATCCGCATGGTAAACACCTCTGACTGGGTTTCATTCTCCAGTCTCCAAATGTCCCTCTGACAGACACATCAGATGTCAAAGGAAAAATGTTTTTATAAAAACTGAATTTGATAAAGCTCTTATAACCTCTCTCTCTCTCTCTCTCTCTCTCAGCATGGAGAGCACTATCGCATCGAGCTGTTCGAGGGCTGTAACTTCTCCGGTCAGTGTGTGGAGATCTGTGATGACTGTCCCTTCCTGCAGAGCCGCGGATTCTCCAAGAACTGCATCAACTCTGTCAAGGTCTACGGAGACGGAGCGTGAGTGTCACAGCAAACACACACACACAGAACGGCTGGAAATCAACACGTAACAACTCAGTCAGCTCCATCCACAGCCTCACAATTCATTCACTGGAAACCAGGAACAATTTCACCTCAAAACAAAAGTGTCACAGATTCTCTGGGTTCACTCGCTGATTTTGTGGCTGTGGCCCAGATGATCCATCCATCTTCTACACCACTGATCCCTCAGGGTGGTGGGGGGTCAATCCCAGCTGACACTGGGTGAGGATGAAGTCTCACCTGGACAGGTCACCGGTCTGTCACATACAAAAGACAAACAACAATCCCTCACATTTACATTAACCTAATGTGCCTGTCTTTGGACCGTGGTGCTGACCACTGTTATGCCTTGTTGCCAAGACAACAGAACACTGACACTATACAGCCCAAACAAACAAACACTCAATCAGTAAAATAACCAGCTACCAGCAACTATAGAGGTTTGTGCCATCATCTAATATCAGCTGACATTATCAGCTCTGACAGAGCAACTTCAACAAACTGGACTTTGGGAAGTTCTGATCAGTATTTTCATATTTTATAGACCAAACAAATAAATGATCAATGAAGCGGATCAATCAATAACGACAACCTCTCCCTCTCCGTCTTCAGCTGGGTGATGTATGAGGAGCCAAACTTCCGTGGTCGTATGTACATCGTGGAGCGTGGAGACTACTGCAGCCATAACGAGTGGCAGGCCCAGAACCCCAACATCCAGTCCATCCGCAGAGTCGTGAACTACTTCTAAACCCCCACCTCTGACCTCTGACCCCTGCTGTAATCATGTACAATAAATAAACCCAAACTAAAATAAGGAAACAGGTTTTTTATCAAACACGTTCTGTGTGTGTGTGTTGTTTTGTGTGGCCACAGGACATTGGATATTTAAACTGATGGTCCCCCAACCTGAGGGTCGGGACCCTTACAAGGTGTCACAAGATAAATCTGAGGAACGCAGAAAAAAATGTGTGCATCAGACTTTCTTCTGATTCTTCTGTTTTTCACAACTTTCACACAAGTAACTATAAAAACCATGTAAATAAATCAGCATTTAGTGAAACTGTGCAGCAGGTGATGAGTCGTCAAAGCTAAAATTGGGGTGTACCAGCTGTCGACCCCCTGTGATCTGCTGTTCTGAAGCCTCCAGTTTGAAATTTGAATGTCAGCCATCTTGATTTTTTTGAAACCAGTAGAAACCATATTTGGAGGAGAAGGTGGAGCTTTTCCCTGCTTCATGGTCTATTTTCCTCTAAATGGACCATCATTTAAAAATGAACATCATGTTGTATTGAAGACTTGAAACTAGAGACTGAGACCATAAACTCATTAGGAAAACGTTTACTGAGCTAATAAATCAAGGGAGAAGTAGGGACATTTTCCCATAGACTTCAATACAATCTGACTTCTTTAACAACCAGTGGAGTCGCCCCCTGATGGTCATTAGAGAGGATGAAGGTTTAAGGCTCAGACCAGAGTCCAGGTTTAGATCCCAAAACAGATAATATTCTAATATGTGTCCAGGATGAGAAAGATCTTCTGTGGACACTAAATATTCTCTAGCAATTCAATCCTCAACTCATTTGAATAGAAAAAGAAAACATTCTGTGTCCAGAGTCAAAACTACAGCACAGACATAAACTCCTCCACCAACTCGCAAAAACTGAGGACAAGTTTCAGAAAACAGATCAACTTCAGATTATACCTGACATTAAAATGACATTTTTGACACACAGACCAGGAGAGAGTGAACTTTATTTTAAAAAATAAAATAAAATAAAAACAAAAAAGAAAGAATGGCTTATAAACATTAACATTTACTCTTGTCAGTGTGAAATTTTGCAAAAAAAACCCAAAAACAATCAGAGGCGGGAACTACAGCTTCCGGTCCGTGGGTGCGCATGCGCAGTTGTGCATCAGTTGTGTGAAACGGTAAAAAAATGTCTGAGCGGCTTTTATCTGCGCCTTGTTTCTGTGTGTCCGACTTATTTCCTCTTGTCCCGGGTCAACTATCCGTCTGTCCACCGGTTTAGAAAATGCCAGGTCTTTTAGCTTCAGTCGCGCTAATGCTAATGCTAATGCTAGCTCGCGGCTAACTGGACGGCGCCGACTATTTCCTGGTGTTTAACAACAACAGCGCTTTAAACCAAGGTGACCACTTAATATCAGTCTGACCTGCTCCAATGACATTTCAACGTTTCTGAAGTTGTTAATGTGGATTAAATGTTCACAGTGAAACTGATTGAATGTGGCTCCATTAGTTTAGTCTGGACCATCTCCCTCGTGTTTCCTGCATCAATCAGCTGTTTCCCGGGTCCTTCTGATTCTAAGTGAGGGACTATTCACCGATCATGGCTTTTTATGCTAAATCAGGTCCTAATGCTAATTACCTTGTTTAAACTTCAGACAGGACCTGAGGGGTCCTCGAAGGCTTCATTGAAGAAACTGATAAACACATTGAACAGTGAGTTGATTACAGTGATCTTCATGCTTTGTGATGCTGAAGGGGATTTGTGTTCAGAAGATCCACCATTGTTAAATGAAGGTAAGACAAATTGTTCCTCACAAACAGCCAGTGTACTAACTGTGCAGATGTTAGCTGTAAGCTAGTTAGCAACAGACTCTCCAGTGTAAGTGTTTGTGTTGAGTTCAGTGTCTGACTGATCCCTGAACTCAGAAGAACCTCTGTTGATATTTCCCTCCACTCTCTCTTGTACATTGATGAAACAGGTTCATAAATACTAGAGATACACACAAAGATTTGACTCCAGGTCAAACATTTTCAGCTCATGCAGACATGTCTTTGTGTCAGTTTGCATCGCCACAGGTGAATTTGTGTCTGATCATGTGTTTCCATGTCAGTCAGTCTTTGAGTCCACTCAGAGAGCCATGGTCCTGCATTTGACACAAAAACGACCACCTGAAGAGACCAGGGTTCAAACCAAGAGCTGAGGGAAACCTCTGTAGTGTGTATGTGTATATATATATATATCTAATTGGGTGATGGGGAAAAAACACAAACCACAATGGGCCCTTTTTTTGCTCTGAATTGAAGTTTCTTCAACTAAAGATGTAAAACCATCCAGTGTGAGCACCTGATATGTGACACACATTAACAAATAGAAATGGAGACATTTAGAGATTTTCACTGTCAAAAAATTTAGAGCTAGATTTAAAACGAAGAGATATTGACTGTTCATGTGTTCTGTAAAGATACAGAGCAGCAGGAACGCAGTCAGTGTGATGGTTAATCTCATCCTCTTCTTCATACTCACTGTCAGACTCAGAATGGACAGAAATGTGATCCTCATATTCTGAAAACTCCATCTTTTTTCAAAGCCTCTCTCACCCCTATAGAATCATTTCTAATGCTCTCTGAGCAGAGAATCCTCTCCTTATCTTCATCCATAGGGATGAGGAGTTCTGTCCTGAGTCTGCAGCTGGAGAGAGGGTGATTAAAATACAGAATGGTTCCCATAAGACAGCTATGGGTCAGCAACAGGAGTGACTGTAGACAGGACCTCCTGTTTACAGTGGAGCTAAACACCATGTCATTGAGAATGTGTTCTTCACAGATGAGCCAAGGCCAATGAATCTAGGTTGAAAAAATGAGTTGCATTTATTTACTTTAGTCAAAATTGAAAACACCACACAAGAGTTAAACCACGGCTGTGTAGAAGACACCATAACATATCCTGGACCAGACTGAAGGACCTCCTCCTATACCGACATCTAAACAGGTCCTCAGTGCCATTGTAACGAGGTTGTCCTCGTTAAAACAGATTTTGAATGTGTCTGTGTTTCCACAGCTCTGCCCTCTGAAGACCTGGTGTCGTCCACATCGCTGATGATTGAATGAGCCTCCTCCGCTGGAGATCACACACTCACATGGTCATCTCATCTGCCTTTCTCTGGTCAGCTTAGGGACCAGACCAGGGAGATGTTCAGGAGATTTTGTAACAAAGTGAAGTTCTGCTGTTCTTCCCAAGCAACGTCCCTTTAGAGACGGTAAAGATTTTTCAAACGTCACAGCTTCACTCTCTGATCTTGCACTGAACATGGAGTCAAATGGTTGATGTTTTAATTCATTTTTCAGGGTGCAATGCCAACACAACTCAGCATGACCAGATGTGCTTTCACTAGATAACCAGCTGCACATGCCCATGAAGATGCACAATGTCATCAGCAATGGAGATAAACCTCCCAGTCATAACACAGCACGAACAGGCCCATACACAGTTATTCATGCCCCTGTCTGTAGCCAGGTCCAGGTCTTGCTTTTAATAATACTGAAGTTTCCAAAGGTACATTTTTACACATTGTTATGTTCTTCCACATTAACAGATCTGGATCTGTCCTGCTCTGTAGTCTATCCTGATTGTATGGTCAATGATAAATACGACATATTGTGTAGATAACGAGCTGTTATACTACAATTATAACTATTTGATTAAAATTCTGGACATTGAGACTCTGTGTACATCGGGACACCTTCTATTTGTAAACTCATCAGAGATCACAGTTACTCTGTCCACTGTCCGGGAGCCTACATGGTTCAGCCTCAGGTGAGTGTTCCAGACAGAAAGATTAACATGCTAACACCATTCATACCTACTGACTGACTGGTTTTCAGAAAGCAGAATTCAACCTGGAGTTTGGTACCATCCGACATTTGAGATCCGCCTGCACGTCGGGGACCTGACGGTCATCCACTTCCATCATTAATACACCTGATAGTCGCAAAGGGCAGAAGTTATAGAGTGGTGATTGTTGGTGGATCCATGCAGCCACATCAGATCATATTCAGTCTGTTGTTACTGTTATTCAGAACTTTATTGTGCAGATTCTCATCCTCCATCTTTGATAGTGACGTCTAGAGTCTCCTCTCTACATGGGACACTCCTATTGGCTCTAGTGGATGATGTCACAGCCAATCAGAGTGTGACGGACTCCCTGCAGCTTCATTGAGTTTCTAGATGCTGCATCTGTGGATTATTTTAGGAGTCAGTGTTCTACCCATCATTTCATCAAGTAATCATAAAAACTACGTATGTCTTATTAAAGAACAAGATGTAAGAAAACAGATATATAAAAGAAAAGTCTCTTAAAATGAACTAGACAATGCTTCAATGTGCTCATTCTCCAACTTTGGTGTGAAAGTCACACGAACTGAGTCAACACTGTTTCCTCTGAGTTGAAACACAGCTGCAGGTTATTGAACCAGTCTTTTTTCTGTTTGTCCCTCAGACTCTGTTCAAAGTCTGACACCTGAGAGGAGGAGGTTCTCTGCTCAGACACAGTGTCTGACTGAACAGCCTGGTAGATAATCTCCTCCAGCAGGAATTCATCGGTGATGAGGAAAAGGAGTCCGTCAGTGAAGGAACCACTTTCCACAGAGCTCCATGTTTGGTTGATAGGGGACCTAAAAAACGGGGCACGAGCCAGTTCTGCCCTGATCGATCTCATGAAGTTGGATCCGAACCTGTCCAGAACCCTGCAGCGACATCACAGCCTGGTCTTAATCTCAACTTCCTGTCCCCAGTCCTGGACGTCAGACTGAAGAGCCTTTTTAGTCTGTGTGGTCCAGGACCAGACTCATGCTGGAGGATGAAGAAACACACTGACTTCAGTAGCTGCTAACTGATGAGTCCTGATCTGACTGAGCCTCTCTGCTCTGTCACGTGACTTGGCAGATGGTGGGCGGGGCTATGGCCTCAACCAGGAAGTCAGGTGATGAGCTTCAGGCAGTTTTTATGAAAACGTGTTAAAGAGAATCTGAATGGGAGGATTTTTACAACACGCCAGGAGGAAGTTTAAGGTGTATTATCTATTTTATATTTTATACTTTATTTGATATGATTTTTTTTTGTTTTTGTTGTTATTGTAACTAAAATGTGTACAACAGTTAAACATTCAACATGCTTCTAAAAGTCTGTCACAAAACAAGGTTAGTAATGTATGACCTTCAGTGTGATTTAAGTGCAGGTTTAGGTCTCAGTGTGAGGTTTCAACTCCACAACCCTGTCTGATCTCCCTCCTGTTTACGCCAGAGATTATGTACCAATGAATCAAAGGGTCCTGAAAACATCTGAGCAGCAACTCTTAATAGTCTCCAAACATTCAAGGACACAATTGTTGGCTGTTCACGACTCACCAAGCTTCAACATGTGCTGCAGTTGTAGTTTTTGTTGACAAACTCCATCATGACATTAAAGGTAATGATGACGTCTTCTTCCTGAAGGTGTTAGGGGAAGCTGTTCAACGCTCAGGCAGCATTAGGCCTCGCATGAAAACCGTTTCCTGTCATGTCCAGTCTGATCTCATCAGGTTCAGATGACACCCTATTGATGTTGAAATCAAACTTATCTTATTTTTACTGCAAGCGCTGATCAGGTCCAAGCCTCTTTGATTACTAAAGAGTCTCGATCTGGTCTTGTCTCGTCTCGGTCTGGTCTGGTCTCGGTCTGGTTTTGTCTGGTCTTGATCTGGTCTTGTCTGGTCTCGGTCTGGTCTCTGCTGCTACATCATCATTCAGATTCACATCAGTACTTGAATGCATCACGTCTGGATGAACAGGTCAAACCAGCAGAGACTGAACTGGTGTTGATCTGAAACCGGAAACTGAACTTTATTGATTTTAAAGCAGTAACAAACTGTACAGTGATGTTTGTGTCAGTGAGAGTCAGAGCAGGACCAGGTGACCTGGTCAGGGGACCCTGATTTAGGTTTGATGGTTTCTACAACACCTGACACAGTTTCTGCTTCACATTAAATTCAGCTCCTTTGAAAGGAACGGATCCAGCTCACAGAGAGCAGCGACCAGAGCTGAACTGGCTGCTCCTCCTTTCCTTCGCACTGTGTCGATCACCTGTCGAGCTTTGTCTGCCCTGAGGTTCAGTGACCTGGCAGACTCCATCTCTGCATCAGTGATCACCCCCTGGCCAAGGAGTATATCCAGCAGCTGACAGAGAACAGGTCCAGAGACTCTGTTGATGAACTCTGTTCGAACAGAGTTCAGCGTCTTTTCTGCTGGGACATCCTGAGGTCCTGCTGGATCAGGACCAGGACCTGGACAAGAAAAGAGTTTGTGTTCAATAAGCAGCTGAGTCTTTAACAGATTAAAGCCACAGATGATTATATTCATTCTGCTGAATTGTACTGATTCTTTTTTTCCTGCCTGCCGTGTTCAGCTCTGTTCAGACCATCAGTGATGTTCTGTCTCCATCTAGTGGCTCTGTGTTGCCTTCACTGACCTTTTGCTCCTGAGCTGATGTGTGATAATTCCTTCACCAGGTCGTTCCTGCTCATCTTCTTTAAAATGCTCTCCATCACCTTCACAGCTCCAGAAAACTCATACTTCTGCACCATCAGGTTCACAGCCTCCTCCCGCTCTGCCTTCGACAGCTGGTTCACTTTGATGGGTGGGATGTTTCCCACCACCTCTTTGTCCAGGAACCACTTGAAGCGCTTGAACTCATCATCTCTCAGATCGTCCAGGATGTCGATGAGGTCAGTCGCTGACATCGTGGCGTCCTGGTGAAGTCAGAATATGGTCAGCGAGAGAACAGTGGTGCTCTGCTGGTTTTACTGGGTCGTACTGGTTCGGTCCCAGTTGTTTCAGTGTCTCAGAGGATCATCTCCACTGGTGGACCAGTGGACCAGTGGACCAGTTTCATGGTTGACACTGACTGTTCTGTATCAGTTAATACTGAAGTACCCTGTTGTCTCTACTGTTTATCCTAAAACCTTATTACCTGATAATGATTATCAATGATGTCTTTATGTGGATCCACCTACACAATAGTGCAGTAAATAATATGACACATTATTTTGAAAAGGCCCATTCTGCATAAACACTTTATTTTAAATTGTATTATTGTTCAGTGATGTTTTTAAATGTTGAGGAACCTTAACACACATGGTTTTTATTTCTCTGATCCAGAGGCAGTCGACCTGATAAACTGAACTCTCCTCAGGTTAAATCCACCGAGGAACACAACGAAATACATTTCCCACAATGCATTCGACTTCCCGCCGTGAATTTCAGCAAATCGCAATGCGGCAAATCAGTCACGTGACTTACGATACGCGCCACTGTACCAGTGTAGTGAACCGGTCCGCTCGGTCAGTTGTGGGTCAGTTGTGGGTCAGTCAGCTCATCACAATGTTAAATTACAGGTAAAACGAACTGACTCTCTGGAGGAACAGGAAGTACCAGACCTCCAGGAGCTCCAGGACCTCCAGGAGGTCCTGGAGGTCCTGGAGCTGGGACTGCAGCTGGGACTGCAGCCTCCAGGTCTGTAGTTGTGTTACTGACCGACACGACACGACACTGTGACAAATGATAACGTGTTGTTTTGTTAACACTCACCGGCCTCAGCCCTCAGTTTCCCTCCTGCTGCTCCTTCAGCTCAAAATGGACTCTGAACTTTTTGTTCCTCCCCTCCTCAAATACAGGAAATTACATGGGTGTGTGTCTGAGTGTGGGTGTGACTGTGTGTGTGTGTGTGTGTGTGTGTGTGTGCACGGTTCAGCTTTATATCAGTTTTCTGTTCTAACATGTTTATTTCTGCACCACATTTATGTTTTAATGAATCCATCTGATTTTTTTTCTCTCACAAACTGACAGTGAAGAAGAAAGTGAGAAAGAAAGTAATTTGTCTTTCAGCCATCTTAGTTTTTTTAAACCAGAAGAAACCATATTTGGAGGTTTTGCAGTTTGTCAGTTTGTCTGTTGGGGACAGTAAGAAATTTAGGCTTTGTTGAAGAACATCTGCCACTTAATGAAGTGGAGAGGTGTCAGAGTGAAGAGCTACTGTGGACTGTGCTGCATTGTTTGGCTGCTGTGACTTTGTCTCCATCATCCATCAACATGTCCGCCTCTATCATCCATCCATCCAACATGTCCGCCTCTA
>JANJOY010003323.1:0-12673 GCA_038496675.1 Rachycentron canadum
GTGTGTGTGTGTGTGTGTGTGTGTGTGTGTGTGTGTGTGTGTGTGTGTGTGTGTGAATGGTGAAGAAGAAACAAAGTGAATTCAAGAATTCCCATGTGCGAGGGTGTGTGTGCCTTTGTGTGCAGCCAGATGTGAGTACAAACCAGGGAAGGCCTCTGGCTGCTCCCACTTTTGGCTCATGATTTAGTTTTAATAGAACACAGAAACATCAACACACACATAAATACACAAGAATGCACACTTTATCCTGTTTTATTCACTGCCCCACTGTTTCCCAACATCTCTCAGGTGTTGTAATGCTTGTCATCATGTTGTTGTTTTATACAACAGTTCCCTCTAGTGGTAAGATGTTGTTACTGAATAACAAGTGATCACGGACGTTAAACTTTTATTTCAGTATACAAAATGTTTTATACACTTTGATCAATATAAATTTTGATGACAGACAGAAAAAGCACAACAGTCTTACATAAACTAAAATTGAATTGGGTAACAAGTAAATGGAGAAAGATGAAAAGAAGAAACACTCTTAAACTGCAAAATTAGTCTAATAAATTGAGGAAAAATAATAAGAAAACATGCACAACAGAGATGATTTCTTCATTTCCCAGTGTGCAGACTGATATAATGCTGTTTTACTTTTTGATTTTAATGGACAAACATGAAATGTTATATGTGTAGTGACAATGATTGTCTTTAAATAGCTTCCATTCTGCCAAATAATTTTGCCATCCAAGCCACCAGGTGGACAACCAGCAACCACAAACTAGCTCTGAGACCAGCCTTTTATGGCCAGCTCCAAATGCATCATGGGCCACAGCTGTGAGGGGGAAATATGCATAAACACAGACACACACAAGAGCAAGCGATGCATCATAATTGTATCATAGGCAGCAATGCTTTAAAACATAATTAGAAGATCCCTCTGGACTATTACTGCACTCTTCTAACTTCTTTCCCGGTCCTTGTTGCTTCATATTGCATCACTCTGCTGGACAGAGTTTTTGTTTTTGACAGTATTTCACAACGACATTGTTAATTTTAAAGCAGAAAACACCTCAGGAAAACCAGAGATTGTGCAATTTCCAGATAGTTTCAGTATAGGTTAAAGTGAAAGATAGTAAAGTTAAGTCTAATGTTGTCTTGAAGACTTCCTGCTGCACTGCTGACACTTGTCTTTTGAACATTGTTAATTTCACTAATTAACAGTCCCTGCAACTTCCTACAGTTAAGAAGGGGCAACAAATGTCCCTAATGGCAATAGAGCTGCAACAGTAAAAGAGTGAGATTTCTGTACAGAAGCAAATAAAGGCCATAAGGATTAGAATCAAAGCTACTTAATACCTAACTAATCATTTGACTTACATTCATGGAAAACTGAATCAGTGAAATACCATTAAATGTATTTGTAGTTTTGAGTTTAATAAAAAGAGAACTGTATTCACAAAAGCACAGACAAACATTAGCTATCTAATGATCTAACCTTACATTTGTGCGTCATGCCAGGAAAGAAAAAAACAATGTAATGGATGTGAGAATTTAGAGATGGGAAACCCTGAGCACCTAAATTTTCCATTTCAAGCTCGAACCTTAAAACAATCAAAGCAAAAACGTGTGTTACAGTTTATTTATCACTAAATCAGAAAGGACCTGTTGGAAGTTTTTGAAGGATGGGGGCTTTCAAATTATAGATATTCAGAAGTGATGACACTTAACAATTAGCTTATCTTTCTTTATAGGCTTAAATTTACGATGACCTTTGTTTCTATACTGAATTTACCTGTGATGTGATTACTAAACAAGGCACCTCTCCCTGGGATATTTGACTGTGTGTTTGTATGAGTTATGTTTCTGTGTACCCATGAGCACAGCATTCATACTAATTCGTACCAGTGCCTTAAGCCATGGCACCCTACTATCCCTTTCACATATGTGTCTTTTTATGTGTCCTGGCTCATGCATTAGCCGTCTTTGTTGGCCTCTAACTGTGTGTCCTCCTAAGAAAAGCAGTGATGCATACACTGCTACTTCCTCCCCTCTGCTTTCATTCCCTCCCTCTGTCGCACTCTCTCTTTCTCCCTGTCCTTCTTTTTCTTTTTGTGCCTTTACATCCACCACACTCCGCCTCCTTTGCTCTCAGTTCATTTGACTAGTGAGTTGTGATGTGGTAACATCAGCCAGACAGACAAAATTTCCTTACATGTAGCTCAGTAAATGAAGGTTGCTAAGAATTAGATTGTAGTCAACATTTTGAGAATATGAGGAATTTTAGGAAAAGAAATGTAGTGTAAATCTACCAAATTCTTTCAGGGTTTTTTAATAGTGATTGTTAGTGAAGTTAGATATAATTTTCTGACAGGTTACTGTGTAATGCTGTAGGACATTGAAACCGTTTTAGATTTCATTTGAAGCTAAATGCTGCAGAGCTGAGAGCTAATTCATTAAATTAGTATTATCTCAGGCTGTCAGATTTGATCATTCACCCCATTTGAGGCTGAAACAGTGTCAGCTTCTTTGGTGCCATTCCTCACAGCTTGAAGAATGTGGGATGGACGGATCGACCCGAGGAGGCTAAAAGCCAGCGCCTCAGCGAGAGGAAAACATCTCATTCCTGCCTCCCCCTCCATCCCCATCTCTCCCTCTTTTCCTGTTTCTTCTTCCATCCCTATTCCACCTCCTTTCCATGTGTCTCCCCCTTTCCAGCCCTCTCCTCCTTTCTCCCCCTCACGCCACCCCTCACTCCGTTCGTCTCCGTCCTTTCCTGTACCTTCCTCTCCATCCCATCGACACGCCATCCATCCCATCGTCCTTCCCTCCACCTGTCCTCCCCACTATTCCTCCTTTGTTTCCGCCTCCTCTATCCATCCTTCCCTCCAGCACCCCTTCCCTGCTCCTGCTCCACGGCCTACGCCCACCATCCAGCCCTCCCTTCATCCCTTCCCATCAGTCACTGTCACCTCCTCTCCTGGTGCAAGACCTTCTCCTCCCTCAATCCATGCCCCACTCCATCCCCCTCTCCATCCCTCGGTGTCTTTCTGTCTGTCATCTGCTGACCACCGTGGTGTGTGTCTCTCTCAGGAGCTGCACAGGAGATATGAAGCAGCTCCAGAGTCAACAAAGACCAAGGCCCTGCAGACAGTCATCGAAATGAAGGTAAGTATATGTTGTTAATGGCTTAATTTGAATGTGTGTTTCCATACTATGCTTTATATCGAAATCAGCATTTCCTATGTCATTTTGATGACTAACTGTTCTGTATTTACAGTAAACATATAGTGGATATTTGCAATATTTACAACAATACTAATTGGTTTTTCACATTTGTTAATAATGATGAATATAATGGATGATATCAAAATAGCTTTAAAAACTTGGAACAGAAAATTACAAATTAACATCACCTTAATGTCGTGGCATACAATTTCTAATTTGCAATATCATGAGATATATATATGATCACTGCAATATTAGTTGTCTTTCATAATTTCCTTAGTGACAGTACAAGTTAGGTTACATTGCTCTGTTACTCAAATGTTCTGTATGTGTATGTGTATGTGTCTTCTGTGGACCTGCATTGCATTTGATTTCAGTGAAATGTTTGCTCAAAATCAGTGTCATTAAACAATATTTTTCATGTTCAATAGCATGTTTGACTCAAAAGAAGAGAACAGAAGTTTTGTAACTCTACCAAAACAATTTCAAACCTCCCGATATGACTCAAACTACTCCCTCTGGTGGAAGTACTTGTGCAGTTTGTCATAGATTTTCAAACCTTCATTGTTAGCAGTATTAACAGGATATGGGTAGGTGTTTCTAGCAGCCTCCTAAATGTGATTAGTATAGGAAGTTGAATGGGTGGCAGATTACAGTCACTAGAGTTGTTCATTGTCATCTACCCAGTTGTTAATGCATCTAGTATTAGCATATTGCTAATACTGGAGATCATGACTGTAAATTCTGCTAGTTAATCAATATTAGCTTTGCCAATATTCAGTATAATTCATCTTTCAGTTACTCCTGAGTCTGGTTTAATTTGACTGATGTCCCAGTTCAAAGAATCTAGATTTTTTTCATTGCATATGTGGCCCAGACAGAGTCAATCATACCTTGCCTCTTAAGCAAAGCTTGTTGATGTCCTGCCAGGATGCAAAGATCAGCTCACTGGAGCGTGGCATGAGAGAGCTGGAGGAGGAGGTCAACATGCTCAAGTCCAATGGAGCTCTGAGCAGCGAGGAGAGGGAGGAGGAGATCAAACAGATGGAGGTCTACCGATCCCACTCCAAGTTCATGAAGAACAAGGTGATAGATACACACACACACACATATATACACACACAAACATGCACAAATATCTGCTTTTCTCATATTTTTTTCTCTTTGTGTTTTTAAAAAAAAAACAAAAAAAAACAACTGAATTTCAAGTTCTGGAAAAATGACTCAACTTCTTTCCCAAATCATTGACAGATACAGCTTTCATATAAAGACCACAGAGTGTTTATGGGAGCCATGCTCATTGTGTCATTGCAAGAGTTGAAATGCATTTGTTTCTTTTGGTTTTTGTCTCACATCTGAAAAGGAGTCATTTATGCCTTTTCCTTACCTTTTCTTTCCCTGATTACATCATTGTATGCATACTTAGATAAATATAGTAGTACAATGAACTGACATCCTTCTTAAATCCTATATACCATACATCAGGAAGGGGGCAGTCCCACAAACCTCCATGTGATTTCTTAGTTAAGAGAGACAACACTGTGAAATAATATTGTTTGCTTTAGTAACAATGTCCTTGATTTTGAGATTGGGCACATTATTTTTGGGTATTGTTAACAAACATATCTGCATATTGTCTTTTGTTTAAGTTTATGGTGGTTTATGTGAGAAGCCTCGCACTATATGACTCTGGACCCTGGAAACCAAAGAAAATCAAGAAGTATTATCCTCATATTATTGCATTACTGCATTATTTATCCCCAAATACCTTTTTTACTTTTTTTTCACTTAACCTTTACGATGTATGAGAACCTAAATCCTTAGGGTTATATATGTGAGCAGATTCGTGGTCCTGGACATTAAAACTATAGGTAGGTGTGATGCAGGGTAGGATGTACACTTGGTGGTTTGCCTGTATTATTTCAGGGTGTGAGGTGCTTAGATATGTGGTGTGTGGTCACCACATATTAGCTGTGGTCATGGTGATGCCCTCCTCTCCTGCCAGGTTGAGCAGCTGAAGGAAGAGCTAACTCTCAACCAATCAGAGAAGGAGGAGCTAAGGCAACAAGCCAATGAGCTTCAGCGGGAGGTGTCTGCAGTAAGAGACACACCTCTGTGTCTTTTTGATTTTCCTTTCTTTCTTGATCTCTTTCTTGCTCTCTCTGTGTCCCAGGTTGACTGGCTAATGGCTGCTGCTGCTTGAGTAGACTCCCAGTAAAATCCCAGTAGTGTGACTATGTTGTTCAGACAGCAGCAACTATTACTCTCAAATGCCATTCATGCTAAAACAAGCTCTGTTCATATGTATCAACTGGCAACTTTCCTTTTTTAGATTTAGAGAGCAACATGGGAAATGTATTCATATTATTACTTTGCTACAAAGTATATTCACTTTATTTTTCTCCATTGGTTTGAGTCACACCACTGTCAGTCAAATATTACACATTTATCAACACTCGGTAAAGAGAGTAGTCCAACACTGTACCGCCTTTAACTGGACAACTGAGATCAATGCTTTTCATAATATTGCAGTTAAGCTTTGTGTTTAGATTTTGGTTCTATGTTATGTTAAAATAGTGGGACCAAAAGAAACCTGAAGTTTTAAATTCCATCTCTGTTGGTGATCAATGCTTTTTGAAAGTAATAGTTGTTTCTAGCAGTCTGAACTGTACAATGATAGATTTAAAGCTAAGAATCCAGCTGTGCTGTGCTGTAGTATGCATATCTCTAACCTGCTTGTTTTTCTCCTTGCATGAGGTTTCTCTCAGCCAGTGGCTGGGATCAGTTTGCTAAGGTTTTTATAGGATTGAATTTTCTGTGTGGTTTGGGTCCATTCTTTTTTTATGTCACATTAAATTCACTCACAAAATTCATTCACAATCACCCCATGAAATACCAAATAAACTTAACTGTGTCACTCATGGAAATGAAACAGTTGTCATGTTTAACTTTTTTTTATTTTAATAAGCTTGGGCTTATTGAAAGAATTGACCCTGACCCTCTGGTACAAACACACAGCTGAGAAGCAGAGAGCAAAAGAGTTCAATACTGGACTGATGTCCATACATGTAACTGTTGTTTGCATTTCAGGACAGAAATTAGTTTTTTCCTTTTTTATTTTTAAAAATGTAGATATTTCTGGATTATATTTGATCAAACTCTGAGCTTTCTCTGTATAAACAGACACTGTGCCCCTTGTAGAAGGCCACTCACACTGTGTATACTGTAACTAACACTAGGATAAAACTGTGGACATAGTAGGTTGATGGCATCATGTTCAGTTATCTTAAGAACTATCAGTCTGTAAATAAGTAAAAATGTACAGATGTGATTGAGAGTGTTTATAAATGTTATTATCCGTCTTAATAAAATTCACAAAGGTGAAAGGTGCTTTAGTTCTTCAAGTTGAACTAAAGCAACACATTGTAACTCAAAATTTGTCTTTTTAAAGTCAATCACACTACAGTCAGCAGAGAGCATTGCTTACTATTGCGCATAATTCTTCTTTCACAGTTGGTCTTCTACAATGGAAATATGAATAACTGGCCAAAACCTTAACATGCACGCTATGTGCTCACATAGCAAAGCTTGTAGTGAATTTTAATACGTTTTAATAGATGTAAGCATCCAATCCTCTCTAGTACACACTGTAACTGGTCTCTGGTCTTCCTATCTTCTCTCGTCATATTGTGTGTGTGTGTGTGTGTTGCTCAGATGGAGCAGGCGAAGCAGGAGCTGAGTCGTAAGGACAGCGAGCTGTTGGCTCTAAGGACCAAATTGGACACTCTGAACAACCAGTTTTCAGACAGCAAACAACACGTGGACGTACTCAAAGAGTCACTCACTGCCAAGGAACAGCGAGCCGCCATACTTCAGACTGAGGTATCTAACCTTGCCACGTCTACCTTCACGTTACATGTAAAGGTAGATAATTAGTTTGTCAATATTTATTTCCACTGATTTCTACATTTGTGTGTGTGCGTGCACAGGTGGATGCCTTACGTCTGCGACTAGAGGAAAAGGAATCTCTTCTCTCTAAAAAGAGTCAGCAGATATCAGAGCTGACAGAGGAGAAGAGCACTCAGCAGGGAGAGATCACCGACCTCAAAGACATGCTGGACGTCAAAGAACGCAAAGTTAATGTATTGCAGAAGAAGGTGAGAAATACAGGTGCAACACAGGTATAAAAATGCTAAATTCAAATAAAAGTGAAATGTTTGGGGGACATTCCTGTTTTTCTGTTGCAGCTCACTTCCTACAGATGGCAATAAACAATGTGGGTGCTACTGGTGTCGTAATTGAATTCATAATAACAGCATTTTAGTTTCGTTTATCAAAACAATTTTTATTGTCTGTTGCTGTTCAAGCTGCCTAGTGGAAGTACTTCACTGTGTCGCTGCCACTCAAATTGTCGAACTCATCCCCTCATATTCAGGTGATGTTACTGACTAGTTAAATAAAATGATCTAACTAGACAGATTTTCATGCTCTATATTCAAACTAACTGAATATCTGCATTGATTACCAGTGTAGATAATAGATGGAAGGATGAGACGTAATGTTGTCATGTAATACTAAAACCACTAGATGGCGGTGTAAGACTGTGTAGATTCATGGCTGAGGCAGACAGACACAGAAAGACAGACAGGTGGGGCAGAGAGTGGGAAGAGAGACGCGTCACATTCACAGACAGGTACTGTGTGTTCACAGGAAACCTGACTTAAAGGTGTTTTCTGCATAATGTGTAGTTTAGTGAGTGAGTTTCTCTGTGGTGATGCTGTCAAATAGATGGATGGGTCGGAGGGACCCCCTGTCTTTGCTCTCTGTCTTTGTATGCGCACACACACACACACATACACACACACGCAGTTCACTGTCATCCTGAGAGGCATAACACAGGTGAAGACCTTTCAGAGAAACACACAGAGAGAGGAAAACTATGACAACACATACAGTACAGTACAGGCTTTGAATGGAAGGGTAAGGAAGAACCCACAGTTATTTAGACAGTAACACAACAAATTGAGTGTGAAAATATGGATGTAAAATTGAGTTTAAAATGATCAGACAATCAATTTAACTCCCCCATTTCAAGTATTTTGCATCTCTTGCCTCAAAACGTCAACAATTTTTCTCCATCCCTCCCTGTCCCTCCGGTTGTCCCTTTTAGACAAAAAAAAAAAATGTAGAAATGGAAAGTCTTTAATTGATAGAGACAATCAAGCAGACAGACATAAAGCAAGAGAGGGGGGGGAGGAGAGAGACAGAGTGTGTTTGAAATCAGATGCATACTAATGAGCTCCTCTTGTTCAATAAATGATGACCTCTGCCGTCTTCAAATAGAATACAGTCCAGTGTCTGAGTGAGAGACAGAGATGCTGCTGACTCCTCCTTTATCTAATCTGTACTTATGATTTCCTAATTTCTCTTCTCGCATGTGGAAAAACTAAAAATACGTCTTTTTTGTTTGCAGTTGTCCACCTCTTCCTCCTCTCGTCCTCCCCTCGCCATGGTTTTATCTGTCACTCTTTGTTAGCGGGGAAGGAAATTACCTGAGTGCGTAGACAATTAATGGCCCATCATCCTCTTCTCTTTGTCGCCGAATGTAATTTTCTGTTTCATGTGAGGAACATCATGACGAGAGGCGTCAGTTATTGTTCTGTTAACGTATTCAAGGTCATTATCGCAGCACATTTTGGGACTAAAATAGGACAAGACACATGCAGTGAGTTTGTATATATGTACATGGTGTGTGTGTGTATTTATGTGTGTGCGTGTGTGTGTGTGTGTGTGTGTGTGCGTGTGTGCATGCCAGGCATCCAGCAGTTGTCAGTTTCAGGAAGTGCAGACAGGATCAAAGAGTCTCGCTGCCTCTCAATGTCAAGAGTGTTTGTGTGTGTGTGTGTGTGTGTGTGTGTGTGTGTGTGTGTGTGTGTGTGAGAGAGAGAGGAGAGGGTGTCAGTCAAGCTGTCAGGTCAGCAGTTGATTAATGAGGCGCTGGAAATGTTTTACTGTATGAACACACACTCCCACAATGTCTGTGGCACTGTAAATGTGTGTGTGTGTCTCACCTGCAGAGGAGTCAGAGGTTACATACCGATCTGATTTTTTATTTTTTTTTGTGACAGGTTGTCAATCTTGCTGTTCTTTTCACTTTGGCAAAAATGGATAGAGAAACAGAAAGAGAGGGAGACTGAAAGTTTAAAATTTTACCACCCAGGTTCACTGATAATAAGCCATTGCGTAAACTCTACAATTTGTTATTTCTGTGCTGTTCAACCTTTTGTCCCATCCATCTTTTAATGAAGACCACAAAGTTGACACAACCTTATCTTTGTCTATGATCTCTGTCTCTCTTTTCCTCTCCCACACACTCATTGTGGGTTCGGGGAAAGAGTGAGTCCATCAGTTATTTCTGCTGATTTTGTGTTTTAATTGAAAATTAATCTGCTACCAAATCAGTGAGAGGAAACAGGAGGAAGGATGGAGAAGAGGAGAAAGAGGTGGAGATAGAGAGTGTGTATTTGGAGTGGGGGGTAGAAGGTAGGTAAGCATAGGGAAAAAGTTTATATTCGCAGAATAGCACCTCTCAGCCTTTTTCTTGTGTTGAAAATCTCCAGATAGAATCTCATTAGAACCCTTTTACAAGCATTTCTCATATGTGTTTGCTTTTGAATCATTTTGAGAGGAAACAGGAGAGAAACAGAGAGATTGTGGGAAAGCTGGACCTCAGTGGTAACGATAAAACCTGTTTTGTTATATATGAAGTCATTTATAATAAGCAATGAGTACTAAGCAAAAGAGTTCCAGGTAAAATAATCAAAAGGGCTTCAGGGATCATTGATTTTTAGATTAATGCTGACAATTATTCGGATAAACAGACAAAGGAATTGTATCAGATTATGAGATTTGTTTCAATTCTTTATTCAAATTAAAATAATATTCATGAGATATTTGATGGAGAAACACCAAATGAATAACCTAAATAATTTAAAACTAATTAAAAATGTAAAACACAATATTGCAATGGTCAGTCAATGGTAACTGTTAATGTTTTGGGACCTTCTGGGATGCTGATGAGTGGAAGTGTAGCAACCTGAGTGAAACACTCCCAGCATATTTTTTGCTGATGCTTCCTTTTGCTTTGGGAAATATTTGACCATGCATAGCCAAACCACTGCCACAGTGCTGACACATCAAGTCCAACTTTGGCACCACCTCCTCGTCTCCCATGCTGCTATCTCACATTTTTCAAAATCTAACACTGTGATCTGTGAACGGCACGAAGCCATGTTATTGTCACAATCTTTACAATTTGATTGAAAAGTATTATTATATTATTATAATTACAATATATTTCTTGGATAAGCAGGGGGCTAAAGTAAATACACAAACTGTTCTATTGATGAGTATTTCTCTCCTTTTCTCTCTGCAGATAGAGAACCTCCAGGATCAGCTGAGGGATAAAGAGAAACAGCTGAGTGGCCTGAAAGACAGAGTCAAATCTTTACAGACCGACACCTCCAACACTGACACAGCACTGGGAACACTGGAGGAGGCTCTAGCTGAAAAGGTACACTCATACACACACATGCACTCACACACACTTTGCTGGTCAACCTCAGGTCAACTCCCGAGCAAGGTTACATTAATAAAACCACTATGAGCAAAGCGCTGACCACCCACACAATGATCAGATGACTCTGGATAAATGGAAATGAACCAATAATCACATTGGCTGTTTCATTATTAAACCATTCACAGCCTGTGTTCATAAAAGACCATAATCCAGCCAACATACAACCACATGGTGCAAACAGATTGGGACAGAACAAAAGACCATGCCATCTATCATTGTTTGGGTCCAAACATTCAGATACTATGACACAACCCTGAACCACCTGAACCAGCAGCTCCCAGGCTACTTTAACGTGAGGACTTGACCCTGATTCTGGGAAACCAACCAGTGGAGTTCAGACCTGCAGACCACTTTAAAGTGTTTGATGAGATATTTTTGTGCTGTTACGCACGATTATGTTACCAATTTGATTTCCTTCACACTTGCGCACACACACACAGGAAACAGGGCTATTAACTGTCCAGTGACTAATATTCAGGGTGTTGGCTGGATGTGTGAGTGTTGGCAGGATGAGGAAGCCGACGACTCCTGCTTCACACAAATGGATTTCACAAGCGTTCCCCTTTATTTTTGTTGTTTTGGTGCCTTTGAATGTCTTCCTTACTTTCTTCTTTTCCTTTTTCATCTCTCCATCCTTCTCTTGTTTTCCTTATTTTCATTACTTCTTGTCTCTCACACGCATTGTTTTTCACTGTGAGTGTCATGTTTCATAACAAAGTAGAAATATTATATTAACTTTTAATGTTTTTTTTGGGGGGGGGGGGCTTTAGTTCAATGCAGAACATCCTGTTTGTGTTTCATGCTATTTAAAGTTTATTGTTTTATTTTACATTTTGTCATTGAATACATTATTAATAACCCATACTCTTTCAATACTCATTGAATATTTATGTTCTTTAAAATATTGATGTCATGATTTTTCAAAGTTACATTCTTTGATGACAGAAAAAATAAAACCAAATCTGAATTTATCTGCCATTATTCATGTTGACGTTCAACGGTTTTAACACATTCGCAAACAATTCACATACAAACAAGTTTTTGTACACACTTTTATGAGGACTCTCGTTAACATCTACATGTCTTACTCAAATTCTTACTTACAATTTAAATCCTAATTAAATGTCCTACAAAACTAAAATCCCTCCTCACCAAGGTAGTATTACGAGAACTCACACACACAGGACACAGTCTCTGGCCTGCTCTGCACTGCTCTTGTGTGTGTGTGAACTTTTGTACTATTTCATGAACTGGCTGCTGTGTTGTTCTATAGCTGGAGAGCGTCTATAGTCTTTTAGTGGTTGTGAATTTTACATCTTGTGCCAAAACGTATTACGTGTCTAAAATCACTGTTGGCTGTTAGATCCTGTCAAAGCTGCCATGTACATAAAGTTTAATGCGACTGTTATTGGTATAGAAACTTGATATTGAGTGACTGTGAATGACTTGGAGTGTATGAGGTGATTTTATTCTCTGTCTGCTTCTCTCTTTCCATCGATCCTTCTCCCATGCTTACCTTTTTCTCTCCTCTTCATTCTTTCTTTTTCTCTTTCTGTCCTTCTAACCTCCATCCCTCCTTCATCCTCTCCTCCTTCTCGTCCCTTTCTGTGTTTAGGAGCGAATCATTGAGCGCTTGAAGGAGCAGCGAGAGAGGGAGGAGCGAGAGAAGGGGGAGGAGGTGGAGACCAGCAAGAAGGAGCTGAAGGAGTTGAGGGAGAAAGTTTCCCAGCTGCAGGCTGACCTGGCTGACCGTGAGGTAGAAGACACACACGTACACACACACACACACACACACACACACACACACACACACACACACAC
>JANJOY010003326.1:0-14113 GCA_038496675.1 Rachycentron canadum
GTGTGTGTGTGTGTGTGTGTGTGTGTGTGTGTGTGTGTGTGTGTGTGCATTTGCTGCACGGGTGAGAGAGAAGTAAGAGCAGAGGGTAAAGGTGGGGGTTATGCTGCCCATTACTGGTGGTTGCACATGTAGGCCAAGGCCACATTATGTTGGACTGAGCTCAGCACGGTGATGTTGGCCAAAGGCTGTGTTACTGTCTACTTAATGTGATAAGGGGTAGGAAATTACAGTTTACTTTGTGGTAGTATTTCACCTTACATTGAACAAATGAACAATGATCAGCTTCAAACAGCAGTTTAAAAACTTCAAGATGGAAGATATAAGACTGAAGATCTCAGAGAGCAAACAGAGAGCCAGGGAGGAAATAAACATCATCTCATAATGTATGCTGTCATCCGCATCTCTTTCTGCTAAAAAAATGTTTGACATGAGCATTTTCACCAGCTTCCAACATCACAATATTTACATATCTTGCTAATAGTGTGATGGATAGTGTTTCCCAGATGGTCTGAGATGCATCTTTCTACTGGAAGACTTTACAGTTTGTTTATAATGCAAGCAAACAAAAGATTCCTCCCTGTTATTCAATCCATGTGAAAATGAGCACAGTCTCTTTGAAGAGAGAACAACTCAAAAATCATTGCATTGTTTCACCGTGCAGCAATGAAGGTTACGTAAGCACGGAGCAGCAGTTTTAATCCTCACTAATGGTCACATGTTATCGTTTACATTCCACTGGATTTCAAACTCTTTATGGCTTTGAAACTTTACATATAGGGGTCTGAGTAGGTCAATCCTTTGCCTATATTTCCTCTTAATATTGCTGCTTCAGTGGGGTCAAAGTGCGCACTGAGCACAGAGGATAACTTTGGCCAGGTGGGGAGGTAGGCTTGTAAATCATTAGAGAAAAATGTGTCACCTTATTTAGCGTTTTGGCAGAAAATTCTCACGTCTCTTTTATAATTTTTGTGGTCATCTGTGTAGAAAACATTTTGATACAAACTGATGTTTGTTTATATAGATTAATTCTGATGATCCCTGTTTACAGATGCTTTTTCCTCCTCAGTTCAGGAAGAAAACATCCAAAGTCATTTTTTTCTGCACCAAAACCCTTATTACTGAAGTATGATTTGATCTTTAAACACATTGTAGGAATCTTTCCCTTGAGGTTCAGTAAATTTAAATGCTGTAAACTACTTTTGCATTCAAGCACTAACACACGTTCTGTCTGAGTGACAGGTCACATGATGTAGAATATTTATTATATTATACACTAACACGTAAGATGAAATGTTGATCTATGAAACTATAGAGCATTGTACAAGAAGTGAGCTAATTAATATGAAGCCCCCTAGAAACAATCTTTGCTGGAAATACAAAGGACAATGACGGTCATGCTGATAATTAAGTGATGAGTATGACAATGGTAGATGCATTAGTTTCTTCCTCTTCCTCATCATTTTATTTCTTACCCTTTTAATAAAATTAGGAATATATATATATCAGGACAAATAAGCCCACAATCTTCCTTTTTTTTTTTTTTTTTTTTTTTTACAGCAAAAATAGACTTGTCATAGCAGGAGAGCCATGACAGTGTTAAAGTGAGCCAGCATGCAAAATACCTTTGCACTGAAACTGAAGTGGCTACATGGAATGAAGCGCTTTAATGATTTAGGCTTTTGCTATCATTGCAAGTCAAAATGTCTTCTATACAGCTAACAAGAAATATATAGGACAAAGCATAGATGGACAAGACAGAAAGATGAGTAACAGCTTGAAAAACATCAAAATCTAATTGAAATTTTAAAAAAGAACTAAAATCAGCAAAAAGAGCAGAAAATCTGAATTTGAATAAAATGGCGAGAGCAGGCTCTATAAAGAACATCATGATTAGAAAATAAACAAAAAAAAAAAAAAAAAGAAAAGAAAAGAAACGGCCAAAGACACCAGCTGCTCAAAGATACAACCAAAAACTGATTCAACAGAAGCAGAGGAACAGATGTAATCGATTTTCCAGGGTCCACAAAGTGGAAGTACCGCACATTGACCTGCAGATGGCAGTGGAAGACAAACAGTGGCAGCTTCCACTGAGAAACAGGAGGGTGAGTGTGTTGGATCATGGTGCCACTAAAGCATTAATTGTGTCATGATGTCACATTTAGGTGACTGAAACCTTACCTAAGTGTTAACGCAGCGAGGCTGAGATCACATTTATAAAGGTTCAGCACTAAATTAACACAGTAATATTTTGATAGCCTAGATAAAACTGTGATTAGACCTGTTTTAATGCGGAATGCATCAGTGATTTTCCCATATACCTTATCATCCACAACACACACACACACACTGAAGACTTGTGTCGGACTCTCACAAATGTGCTCTACTTGAGCGAAGCCAATTTCTAAAGTGTGTAGGCTATAACTTGGAGTAAATGGTTGATGATAAAATTACTTGGGCCTGCTTGTATATCAATTCATCTCTGTGTCGCTTTGTGTTTCAAATTGATTCCATCTAATTCTATTACAAGCTGCTAAACCTGCATCCCTGATCATCTACACATAAAACTGAGGGCTAATTGACAATCTTCTTGGCTGTCGTCATATTAAGGCGGATTAGATGCAACACGGAGCCGCGCGCTTCGGGCGGACCATAATTAATATGAACTGTTTACTGCGTCGACGGGGCCACGTTGGTTAATGGTGTTGTTTATTGTTTTGCAGGAGCCTCGCGTTTCCGGTGCATCAATCCTCGTGTCAGTGCCTGGGCCCCGGTGTCGCCGAGGAGTGATGGCCGTGTGGTGATTATAACGGAATAAAAGGACGTAATGAAGTGCTTTCCGCCCCGTTATTCTCGTGTGCCCGGCTGCTGTCAGCCACCTCCACGCTGCCTTGATGCTCCACCACCCCCACCCCCCCCTTCCTGTCTCCATCTCTACACCCCATCACTGCCTGCTTTTCTAACCCTTTTTTTTTTTTTTTTTTTTAAATATTTTTTATTTTTCCTTTATCATAAGGTTCATATAAAGTTTAATAGTTGGAAATGCTAATGACCTCACACAGCTGCATGTGCTGTGTGTGTGGCATTTACATTAATGCCCTGCTTGTGGTTAATATTAACATGTCTATGTCTCTCTCTGTATTTGCCATTTCTCTATGTGGGAACATTGGAAGGTGTATGTGTGAGAGAGAGAGAGAGAGGGAGAGAGACTAATGGAACAGGTTGGTGGTGATTAATTGAAGAAATAGAGAGTTGATTGTAGTAATTAAACAAAACAAGGCAAAGCAAACGACTGGGCTGCCATCTGGGCCCGCAGGCTGAGAGCACATGCATTTACCCACTGCCAAGCACACCATTTATTTACCCATATAAAGATGCTAGGGGACCGGCTGGGGCTCACCGTGCTTGTTTGTGTTTGTGCATTTGTGTGTGTTTGCATGTGTGTGTGCATGAGCATTTTTGTCAGAGAGAAGAGATTTTGCTCATGACATGCCAATGTGTGCATATATATGTGAAAACTAATGTTTTTTTTTTTTTTCAGAGAATGACTACTTTGGTCTTTTCAATGGCAATGCTTGGTGTGTATGTGTGTGTATGTTTGTGTTTGATTTGCATCTGTGATGGTAGAGACATTTATTCTGTGTCAATCTGCTGATCATCTTTGCTGCTTTGGTGGATAAACAGCACAATCAAGTGATGCTGTGATGGAGAGTAAATGTTCAGAAATGCATAATAGGAGACACGGATGGGACTGGATTAATTAACTCACACATAACCAGAAAAAGATACACAAACATGCATGCACATAAACATACCAACTCAAACACAAAGTGCTTTTATGCAGACACACACAAAACCAGGCAGACATCTCCTGACACTCACTCACAGGCTGTGTGTTATTTTTGAACTCAGTCAACCATCAGCTAAATCTGGTCTCTTCATTTTGCTGGGCGCTTCAGAGAGGAAGCTGTGAGGAGTGGTGTTCGCATATGAAATTGCTTACATTATATGCTGCAATGTTTTTCCAATGGGCTGGAACATATTAAGCTGAAAATGAATAGCAGGTCTTCTTGACACCATGTTGCGCGGTGGCTAAGCCTTCACTTCCCCTTCTCTGAGTGCTCCATCATAACGACAGCTGTCACTTTTATTGCGTGTGTGTGTGTCTGCCTATGTGCATATACTGTGTTTGTACCATATGTTTGAATGTATCTACATGCATGTGTGCATATACTTTGAGTGTGTGCGCCTGCTACTCAATGGCTGTGTGCAGTGGCCCTCTATAGCAGGTCATGTGTTGAGACAAAGGATGACATCTGCCCCCGCTGAAAAGGAAGTCATGCACATCTATTTGTTTTAGCGCTGCTTGTTCAAAGCAGGAAGATGTTCAAATGATGTGCGTACAGATGATTATCATAAATATGACATCTTTAATATACCCCAGCAGGTACATTGTGTATGCGTCTGAGCATATGTATGGGTTTGAGTGCGTGTTTTTGTGATCTCTGTGCATTCTCATATGCATATTTATGCTCGTGCATGCATGCATGTGTGTGTGTGTTAGCTCATTGGTATGCTGAGTGTCTCCGGTTCCCCTGTGGTGCTGGGTGGGATAGGAAGCATCTGTCACCTCTGCAGAGATCCAGCATGCTGCCGACTTAACCCTTAAAGCACAACATCACCTGAGGGCTGGTGAGAGAAAGAGAGAGAAGGAGAGAGAGAGAGAGAGAGAGAGAGAGCAGGGAAGAGAGAGGGAGAGATTTCTATTGGCAGAGCCACTCCAAGTGGGTGGTTCTCCTGTCAGGATTTTGCTTTGATTGATAAATTTGGGGGAGGAGCAAAAGCAGACAGGCATGGCCTATCCCATCAGGAGGTGGAGTTTGGTTGCTGCAGCAACAATACACCTTGACAATCTATTGGAGGACCAAGAATATTGCTGACATATTGGTCTGTTTCTGTTCCTTCCCTCTATCAGTATCTCTTTTTACTTCCCCCTCTTTTCACTCTTTCTCTCTTTGTGTCCTGTAAGTGTATGAGAAGCGGTTGACACAAAATGACAGCTATTACACTCAGACCACCTAGTTGGGACCACAAGTCCTAAACAAACACTTACTTCACTGTACAAACACTTTGCAGAGGGAATGTTAGAATTAAGTATTTTTCTTTGCTTATAATTGTGTGTGGTAGAGGTGTAACAATATTAGAAGTTACAGAAAACCATTTAGTCTCAAAGAAATTTGAAACCTAGTTCACATGTACACAGACATTTTATTTTATTTTATTGGTTTTATATGCATTTATTTCATCTACATACAATCTGAAATCTGAAAAATGGACTTTTACAAAACTGAACATATTCAGAAACATTTCAGTGTTGTATAGATTAGGAAAATTAGATAGATAGGAGTTTAGGAGGATTAGGAGGATTAGGAGTTTTTGGCTTGTGACATCAGAGCGTGTGCTGTTACCACGTTTGTGCGCTTGGCCAACATGGCTTTACAATTAGTTACACCAATTTTGGGACGCTCTTCACAGTGCTTGACAGCATGTTTTTGTGTTTTCATGGGGACAGAGATTTTTTTTAAGAACAAAAGAGGAAAACCCTTGCTTTGAAAAATACATGCGCACATTAAGGACTAGGCCTAAAAACCTGGTTGCTATTTATACAAATGACATTTTTGTAACATCCTCTCCTGTCTCATTAGCCGACCTCCTTCATGCAGGTTATATGGTGACACGTAATGTTCAATAAACATTAATGGTGCAACACAGCTAATAAGCTAAATTTGGGCTCTCTGTTCCCTTAATGTTACCACTGTCGAGACAGCAACTAAGCAATGACACAAAGTTGCATGTCAGAGATTTACTTTGCCTCCATGAGAAAATCCATTAATTCAGGAAATTTCAATTTAAATTAATGAAAATCTACAGTACATTTTGTTATTTTAAAAGTACAAACTAGTCAAAATGTCTGCCATGAAAACAGTCAATTACTAACACTTGATCTCAAAGGTGGGCACCAAATCTTTTTCACTCTGTGTACTGTTAAACATTTGGACATAATGTCAATCTTGAAATATTTTAAAATAAAATCAGCAAAAGAAAGGGACTGAGGAAACATATCCATGTGAATGCGCTTCTCTTCTCTTCTGCATTCATGCAAGTCTTTACATTTGTGTGTGTGTGTGTGGGTGTGTGTGTGCGCGCATGTCCTCCGGGTGTCATTGAGCTCCAGTATAAATCAGCTGGGTGTGCGAGCGTCAGGCTGCAGTAAATTAGCCAGGTTTTAATTGTGTCTGTAATAGATGACTATAATTAGTCAAGGCTCTTCCTCAGCCTCTACTGCCCTGACATAATCATCTTCTAACAAAACTACACATCCCTTCATCTCTCCATCTCTCCATCCTTCATCCTTCTGTAGCCTGGAGGGACAGAAGGGATCTTCTTCTCCTCCTCCGACTCCCAGGATCCCCCTCTCTGACAGCGTCTAAGAGAAACCCACCATAGAAAGTCCCTCTCCCTTTGTCTATCTGGGGTCTGCTCTTCCTCTCTCTGCACGTCTCGTCTATTTCCAAGTGTCATTTTCAAGGCAAGTTTCAACCTCAGGTTAGCAGCGTTTGTCACCTTTGAGCTTATTATTTTTGAGACCAGATGTCTGCATTAAAAAAAAGGGGGTAAAACGATCATGAGCACATTCTAAGCTTTGGGGTAGGTACAAGATGGTATAGGCAACGACAGATGGGGTTGCTGAAAATACCTGTCATTCTGGGATAATGCAACATAAAGTAAAACTTGATTGGAGCTATGGCTTGGCTAGCTATAGGTTTACTGTGGTAACTGGCTGAAAGTGGCTAAAAAAATCTTTACGTGGCTGTATCAGTTGAATTGGTGATACAACTTGCCTCAGGCAGTTTGACTGTAGGAGAACTAAATATAAAACTTTCTTGCTATCAAACAAGAGAGCTGAGGAGAGACACAACTAAACTATCAATGCTAACAGTTTAGCTGGCTACACTGCAATACGAAGTATATTAGCTGCAATATGAGCTTTGAGCACAAGTTGTAGCTCTGGTTATGTATTTTCTTGGAAAAACCCTCTCTGATTGGTCTTGCCTCAGTTCCTTGAAGATTAAATACAACCCTGCCATCTTCTTTTACAAATGTTCAGTTAAATTGTGACAAACTGCTTGTGGACAAGTACACACAGTTAATTTGCGGCTCATTTTGAAAGTTATATAACCACTGTTCCTATAGCAACAAGTTTACATCAATCAACTTGGTGAAATTTGTTGAATATGATGCAGCATAACTAACCTATTAGCTCTGCCCATGACATACACTTTGGTGATGATCGGATATTCAAGTTCTCAAAAATTGACATTCATCAGGTTTATGTGAACTGCTGATATATTATTTCATTACTCTGAGAAAAAGTGTCATAGCGTCGTTCCAGTGTGCACCAGTAGTGCTACACCTATGAACTTGTTACCCCAAATTCTTCCTTACCTTTTTAATCATTGAGATCTGCTGAGGCTATAAAACATGATTCACATCAAATTTGTTCACAATTTTCCTTTAAATTGTCACCCATGTATTAGGTCTTTAATGTTTTGGACCAGATTCCAGGTCATTCTTAATGACAAACCATTTCTATGTCAAATTGATGTTAAAGATTATGTTAAAAATTTACTTAGATCACTCCTCAAAGATTACATCCACACAACCTTAGTGCCTGAAGGACTTGTTTTAAATGTGATTAGTCATACATCTGTAATCTGTAATACAACTGAACTTGCACATATACTCTTACCCTTGAACTCACAGGGCCACTGCAGAAATCACAGCTCTTGTTTGATAATTCGTAATGCACCTAATCACCAATGGGGGTGAGTGACAGAGGAGCCGGACCAATGGGGACTGACAGAAGTGACGGCCTGCACCTGATAAGGCAGGACAAAACTGAAAAATGTTGCTGCATGGGGATCCATGCACTGATTAGGCTTGCGTTCGATTCCTCTGAGTGCCGATTCATCAGTGTCCACTAGCACCCGTTTACCCGGTTCTTGGGTGTCAGTGTGGTCAGATCGCTGCCGGGACCTCGCCAATCTCTGTCGCACAGAATCAACATCTGAGAGCGCAGTAGCTCACCCCGGCCCCGTTCAAATACACACACACACATACAGTAGAGCCCTGCCCCTAATCACAGCAACAAACACAATAAACTGTGTACACTAACCCTGCCTGTACACATACAGACCACACACACACGTCATCTGAAACTGACCACACACACGCACACACACACACACACACACACACACACACACACACACACACACACACACAAATATATGCTAGTCCATCCCCTCCAGTCCCCCACCCCCCACCCCACCCTGAAGTGCCTTGGTCACCAATCAGGACCACTTTGTCAAGGCACAGGTAACCGTGACGACTCTAATCCCTCGGCAATCAGCCGGTCATTCATCAAGACCGAGGCCAGGGAGCGAGAGGTAGAGAGAGAGGAAAAGGAGAGAGAGGGGAAAAAGGGTGGGGGGGAGTGTCACAGACAGGGGCAACTGTGCAGACAAATGGCCCCAAAAATTCAGTATTAATCAGCAACTGATTTGCTGCCCCTTTAAAGCCAATACCACTTAACGACTGGAGAGAGGGAGGGAGGAAAGATGAGTGTGAGCCTGAAAACAGAGAGAAAACAAGAGCAGGAAGAAGCAGAAAACCAAGTGATGGAATGAGAGAGAGACTGAAAGGAAAAAGAAAGAATCTTATTGGAGTCTACTGTTACATTAGGTGTTTGGATTGTGAGATAGTAAAATGCTGTGTAAGGTGCTCGCTCTCTCTCTCTCTTGCTCTTTCTCACACATGCAGGTAGTTGCC
This sequence comes from Rachycentron canadum, assembly GCA_038496675.1. Taxonomy (NCBI): domain Eukaryota; kingdom Metazoa; phylum Chordata; class Actinopteri; order Carangiformes; family Rachycentridae; genus Rachycentron; species Rachycentron canadum. The sequence goes on from JANJOY010003326.1 coordinate 8,890, forward strand.
CCCTGTTGATTTGTCACTGGACTTGATCAATAGCTGTGATGGAAACGGAATCAGCTCAGATGGATTAAACGTCCCAGTGGCTCTGACGTTATTTTCCCATTAAGAGAAGGCTAATCATTACACACACACACACATTACACACCAACACACACACAAATTCACAGATTCAAACACACACTGAAGAACATACATATGCATACATCCCTACTGCACTGCATGGATGAACTTTTCATTATTCATCAATTTAAGCACAGTTACCAACATAAACAGGACTTCATAGACGGTGGCATATCTGAAAATGTCCAAGCAGAGACACACACATATACACACACACACACATATATACACACACACACACACACAAGCACACACATGTTGGCTGTTAAAGAAGCTGTGAGTACAGTGTGACTGTATTGATCCAAGCTTGCTTCCCTCAACAACACACATTTTGGTTCATCACTTTAGATGGCAAGAATGTAACATATAGTTTTGTCACATTTCACTATACCTACATAAATCCTGTAAGAAATAGACTGAAAATTAATCTCTATGGGTTATTGAATTGATGAGAAAATTTGAAAATGAAGAAATCCACATTGAATAATAATAATCATTCTGTTATTGTTTTAATTTATTTTAATTTGCTTCTACAGTGCTTGCACTTAAAGAGCCACTTCACCTGAATTATGAAAAATATAAATATTCTCAATTACCAGTCGTAACTATGCAAATAGTTTTGGTTTCATGTGCCAAGTTATTTTACATGCCACTGTACTAGAATGGAGCTAAAAAAAATCATAATTAAGATGGTTGATAAATTAAAGGACAAAAATAAAATAAATAGCGTCTTTAAAAGGTCTTGGGTCTTGGGTTTCATTAACTGGGTTTAGATTTGTTGACTGTAAAGGCCATAGCATATTCATGCTATTTTCATACTCACCAAATCATTCATCATTGATGATCCCCTGTGCCCCATATGGAAAAACCTGCATTAAATATTTTCACTTACTCATTTAGGTTTGTTTCTTTAATCTGTCAGATTTGCCCCAGACCATTCATTATTATTAAAGAAGCACATCTTTGAAAATTTAAAATTTGATAAAATGAGTGATCAGTGAATATTTACAGCACCAGGAGGGTGTAGAGTGGGATCAAGTTAAAATAAAGTGCAGTGTGTGTGTTTGTGGCATTGACAGAACAATGGCTCTTATTGTACTGGTGTTGTTTATTGATGTATTTTAATAGCTATTGGACAGAAGTAGCAGAATAAATTGTATCAGGCTTTAGATATATGTTAGTTAGATATATTATTGTTTCGTTTTTTTTTTTTTTCTCATAGGAATTGACATAGTGGAAGTGAATGTCACTAGTCTTATCTATTAACATATTCCACCAGCATTACAACATCAGTGACAAAAATCAATTTAACTCTGCAAACAGAAGGTGGTTTAGGTGTGAGTTAGGTGTAAGAAGTAAATACTGTACATGGCCAAGGATGCTGAGGTGAGACGATTCATTATACAATGTGCGATGCAGAAAAGAACATGAGGCAGGAGTGCAGAGAGAAAGAGAAGGAGAGTGATAGCTCTGCAGGGAGGAAGCCTGAGACCATCTGCTGCTGACTACCTGCTGTTCCCCCTCTCTCTTCACTCACCTTCCCTCTCTTCTTTCTCCCCATTTCCCCTGCAGTCTATGAAGGAACTCAGTCAGTTAGTCTCAGAGAGTCAGCGTACACACACTAGGGACTCCACACACACAATGCACCGACACAACAAACCAAGCAAGATGGTTTCAGTTTCAGTTCATTTGTGGCTTTGTATTTCATATTTCGACTCTTCATCGTCTACATTGTCATTGTTTCTCTGCTGCTCCCTTACCCCCAACACGTCTCTTTTTCACAAATATGCAAACATGACCCACACACATTCACAACAAACACACAAAACACACAAAACACACACACACACACACACTGAGAGGGTCTCTCTAATGGATTCTGAAGATTCCAATTTCCCCTCTGCCACCAAAGACAGAAAATCCTCTGAGCTCAATTACCCCTGTCTCACACACACCAGACGAGACCACACGTGCACACGCACACACACACTTGTACATATGCACACACACTTGGACACATCTTCGCACACACAGAGACACATATCCATGCACACCTTAAGCCACTGTGACAAGCCGAGAATCACACAATCAGAGTCACGCAACCAAACTGAGAGGAGTATTAGTCTAAGGTAGATTTTATGTGATAGGACAGAACAGGATGAGGCGGGAGGGAGGGAGGGAAAAATGAGGGGTTGTTGGGAGGTGAGACATGGGGGAGAGGGCAGATAACACAAAAGAAGAAGATGGTGGGATATAAGATGGCAAGATGGGAGGATAGGATCGAGTAAAAGATGCAGACAGAAATATGGGCGCGAGCAAAACTGCAGAGCCAAAGAAAGATGTTGAGGAGATATAAGAGCAGACCGGAGAGGAGGTGCAGGCCTCTGGCTTTTACAGAATCCACTCTTCCAGAAACCTTATTAAATTCTACAATTAGCTGAACGTCTCAGGCTATAAATAGGCTCACTTTTCCCATTCCCTGATGTCAGTCAGCAGGCCAGGCTTCGACTGTGGGGGAAACAAAACAATTTAAATTATAGTGAGGCTCTCTCTTTGTCTGGCCACCCTTTTAACGGGATAATTACTAGTCTATTCATTCGCGCTCAGCCAGGGCGATATATCACCTCACTGTGCAGAAGCCCCGCTTTCTGTGATAAACGTCCTTTACTGGGGATGTGGGGAAGGAGGGGAGGGGGTGGCTTAGGGTTAACGTGTGCCCGTTGATATCAGCTCACAGTCTGCCGCTGGCTTTCACCAAAAGCCTTGTCCACTAGATTGAATAGCCTCCTGCCAGAATCTGGAGAACACCAGGAGCGCTGCACCTTGGTTTCCAGAGTGACACCAACACCTTCCCATGGGGCCCAGCGATGAGGAAATGAGCGAGAGAGGGAATGAAAGGGAAAGAGAGGGAGCGAAAGGCATCTATTATTCAGCATGGCCCCGACCCCTGCATACGCACGCCATTAAAAATAGGAAATCCATAGCGGAGACAAATGGCTTCTAAATGAAGCGCTACAGGAGGAGAGCGGAGATAGGGACCCCTGTCACATGCGCTTTAATTGTCTCCCGGGGCGATAAGAGGATTTATCAAATTCATCGTGCTGTTAGGCCTAAGACGTCGAGTGGTTGGAGAAACAGCGCAGCACGTGTTTGTTCGTTCAAAGATACACGCTATGAGACAAGAGTGGTGAACAATTAAAGCATTCATAAATTGTGCCAGGTCAAAACAACTCCAGTGCAAACTGACTGTTATAGTTAAATAAAACCCAGTGAAATTAAAACCCTGGGCTGTTCTGTTGGAAATAATAATAATAATTAAAAAAAATACTATGAAATGAAGGAATTGCTCAAACTTTCCACGTAAACAGCAAGCTGACTACTTCGTAGCTATGCTACTACTTGGTAGGTGGTTTACACTCAACTGGTGGTGACATTGTCAGAAGAGTCCATACATTCATTCACATGATCGTTATTGTCATCTCCAGCAGCAAAAGCAAAAGTTGCTTTGTCATCAGCCAAGCAGCTTCCAACTAAAAGCACTAATGTTTGGAGACTCTTTGACCTTTCAAAGACTACAAGAGCCTCCCTCCCATAGAGGCCAGAAGAGTGGAGAGACCTACTGCAGCAGTGGTGGCAGCATGAGGTTTAATTCCTAACAGAAAGACTCGGCACATGTGACATACAAGGTTATCCTCTGAGCCCTCAGAGATATTTTGAAAGTGACCCAGACTTAGAGTTGTGGTGTAGGGCTGCTTTGGTATAGTTAATGCTAAAATGGATACAATAAATATCCAAAAGATTATTACAGATTATTATTATCCACAATATATTAATCAGCGACTAAAAATAGTTCCCAACACATGTATGATATAGGCTAGGCTACTTAATGTTTGCTTATGGCCTCAGTAGAAACAGCCATAGGCACAGGCCTGTGCCACAGACAGGAACAGGAAGTCTAGAGATTTACAGATTAACACATTGTTGGTTTTGGTCTTTGCGTGGCTTTGTATATAATTGGTAAATTTAAGATGATGCCAGTCTTACCCTTAATATGAAGGGTTTTATCCTAAAGCCCAGGTAATTAGCATCATGAAATGTATCAATCTTTTTTTTTTTTAAAAAAACCACAAATAATATAATTAAAATGAACCACAATATCCCCACTCTTACTTTACTTTCATACAAGGAATATGATGTCAGTTTAGATGTTAGTGAAATCAGAATTCCATGCCATGCTAATCTAAATACATGTTTTTTGACAAACAAATTCCTGCTGCTTGTCTCCAATTTCCATTTACATCAAACAATGTGTTGTGTTCTGCGTTTCAGCATAAACTGCAGTTGCCAGAAACTGAGATTCTAATTTGGTGTCATGCTGTTTGTATTTTAGGTCTGGAGACACAAGCGTGCATACACCCCATGTTTGCTTTCACAATATGCACAGAGGCATGCAGCATACATGGTTCTGTTGTTGAGACATTATAAATGACCCCATTAAAATTAATGACAAAAGTAATTAGAATTTAATTAGAAAATGAGCACTTTTTATGATTGTTACAATTAACCCCAACTGATGTTGGAACTGACCCTATAGTTGTGGAGCAGATTATGCCTCTGTTCTCCTCTGTTTTAGAAACAAGTGCATTTCTCTTTTGAGATTACACAGGACACTATGATTCAGACAGATATGGGTGCTCAGCATCAAATTTGAAGTCACTAAGCCAAATAACCACAGATTAATAGAGTTATACACGAAAACATTTCAGCAATCCCTGCTCTCATTCAGAGTTAAATTTAGGAGGAAATTCCTTCTCTAAAATTTGTTTGTGGCAGCTATGGACAGGAGTAGAGAAAGAGACAAGAGTAGGAGAGAAAAATGTATTTGTTTAAGTGGAAATTTAGATGAACGCAGGAACGCGTGTTTGGGTTTGCATCCAAGGTAGAATGTATATGTGTGTGTGTCTGAGTCTGAGGGTGTGTTCTGTCTATTGTGATGAATGAATGACAGTCGGCATGGCAGCTCATCTCCTCTCAGGCGGCTGGGTGACAGAGAGAGATGTTACAGCGCAGAGACAGCACAACCAGCCACACTGGCAGGCAGGTGTCA
>JANJOY010003339.1:0-14301 GCA_038496675.1 Rachycentron canadum
GATGGATGGATGGATGGATGGATGGATGGATGGATGGATGGATGGATGGATGGATGGATAAAAAGCATTTGTGCATATCCCCTGAACATTTACAACTGTAAATGTGTGCTCATTTATGAAAATCAATTTTCTATGTCAATTGAAAAACAATATTAATAATAATAATAATAATGTGTGTGGATATATGTTTTACACCAGTTTTGAGATTGATGCCCGCAACACGACCGCCGCTACACTATCAAAGACCTGAACCAGGGCACTGTCACTGGTCGTATCTAAAAACCGTAAATGCATCGCAAAAATACCTCATGGAAAGACATGCTCGCACTATTTACTTTGTCTGCCCAGTTTGTCGCACAACTGATGAGTCTCCAGCCTTTGAAAACATGTGAAGTCACGTGATCTTCAGTTTTGATCTGCATTTCTAGAGGCATAGTGACAGGTACGGTCGTCAGTGATTCAAATCAGATGTCGTAAACAAACAAAGACACAAGGGCGCATGCACACATGCACACAGTTTGCTCTCTGTTCAAGCTGAACTCCCTGATCTGTCGCTGCAGCAGAACAAATGTGAACAAAGCATACAGTGAAGGATTTCTACCAGCCTGCGACCATCGTGGAAACCTGCCTAAACCTGTGTCAACACACAAGCACACAATGACAGAAAGAACCAACAGTGGCGTACCATCCTATAACTAAATCAAAGAGCAAGTGCAAGCTCACATTTCCTTTAGTGGTAGTGGTGTCATCAATGGTACCAGGATGTCATGCCATTTTTTAAAATTTAAATATAAATCATCTGTCACTTCAGTGCCAGTGCCTGCAGCTATATACTATTGTTCCTGCTGTACAGCTTTGCATATGTACACATAATTCAAACTATGAATGACAGAAGCACTCTTTTGTCTTTCATTTCCAGCCCACTTCATTACTTGAGAATCAGGAAAGCAGAAAGTGTTTAAAAAGACTTGATTTTACTTTATTTTCCATCAACAGAACACACTAGGGGCCCCTCTTTTGTTTCTTTGGCAGCATTACCAGTCAGCTCTCTGTGCACATGTCAAAGCAGCACTGTGGGTTTGATATGCTCAATCTTCCATAGTCCCACCTGGCAGGTAAACCCAGTCTTTATCTGCTCTCTTCCTTTCCCTTTCACACGGTCACGCCTTTATTTCTTTATCTCTGCTCCGTTCCCAGAGGAAATCAGGTGCTAGGCAGCGGCCTGCGGAGAGCTTTCAGGCCTTGTCTCTGTTTCTGTTCTACTCCTCCATGTCTTTAACTTTCTTTCTTTGTTAGCCAGTGAAAAAAGGATTAGCTCATGAAAGCATAAGGTCGGATATAAGGGAGAGAAAGGCAGAGAAACGGTGGAGGGGCAGCGGGAAGGAGATTCTGCAGTTGGTTGCCACGGCTACCGAGAAGCAGCTGATTGGTGTGTGTGTGTGTGTGTGTGTGTGTGTGTGTGTGTGTGTGTGTGTGTTTGGGCCTGTAGGTCCATCTCTGTGGCTGATAAATGGCCCAATACTACATGTGGGGAAAGGACCATTTTAACGATCATTAGCAGCAGCCTCCCATTCATCAGCTCCGACTTGTCGGTTGCTCCAGTGTTGCACCATAACAAGCTGCAACACTAAAATCCCCTGATGTTGAAACCCTCTGAACATGACATGCACACACACACACACACACATGTCGGTTAACAACTGACATCCTCTTCTTTGTAGGCAAAACATGGCTGAGGACTGAGTGAAATTCAATAACTTGAGGACACTTTGAAAAGTGTATTATGTTAATATTAGCAATAATGTGTGCAATCACTCTGTCAAGATGAGCCATTATCAGAGCATGAGGGCAGATACAGAATCTGTTCATCTGAAAAGTCAACACAACCCAAACAGACAGTTTTCAGTTATTGGTGAATGCTTTAACAATTAGATTAATTGATTGACCAAATTAGTCAACAACAAGTTTGATAAAAGCAAAAACGTCAAGAATTTGCTCAACTCCAAAAACTTATCTTATCACAATTTAACAGATATGACACACATGTCAACGGACAGCTAACAGCAAAATACAGAACGGAAATGACAAAGAGAGGTCGAGAAGATACAACACATCACTTTATTAACTAAATTGATCCCAGTTGTATTAAGTGACTGTTGTTATTCAAAATTAGCTATGTTCTGTCCATGTGTAGTCATAATTGTAAAGATCCAGGCTGGGCATTGCAGGCGACTCCCTTAAGGCCTGTCAGAGATCTAAGCGCTTTTCTCTACTTAACTGAATCAATGAAAACCCTCCTTGAAAACCAAGGTTTTTCCTGTGGAGCAGCTCAGTCCAAAATTAAAGCAAATGTCAACACGAGCTGGCAGAGCTTTGGCAGCCATCAGGGTAGGACCAGGGCACCTTGTCGAATACACATTGGACCTGAAGTTCCCTCTACAGGTAGTTATTAAATATTGTGATGCATTATTATAGTGCAATAAAAATATAATTATAAAAACAGAAACACCAAAAGATTAATTGTTCAATCAAAAAACAATCAGCATCTTTATTGCCAGTGGAAATTTATTAAGTCATTCATTTGTTGATTAAGTTTGTTGTGGATATTGAAGTTCAGCTGTTTGTTCTTTTAAAAATGTGAACATCTCTCTTTGAGAGTGTGACACATCTTTTAAGCAACTTGTGGAGCCGGTGACATACAGGGCACACAAGCTGCGGCTGGAAACTGGTACAAAGACACAGACATGGTGATGATGACAGTGCTGGCAACAGGAAGGATGGTGACAGCGCCATTCACATGCAGAGAATTCAGTATCACGAACCATAAAGTTCTGTCTGCTGATAGAAAGTTGACAGATTCGTCCCCTTGGACACACACATAAGGGCCTCTTTCAGTGTGTGTGTGTGTGTGTGTGTGTGTGTGCACGTGCACACAACACTTCCTCTTAATAGCAATGTCTTGACAGGAACAATTGAGATGAACCAGCTTTGAGACAGTCCCATTTAGAGAAAGGGGACAAATGAGCACAAGTAGAATACAAACTTACAGGAACTGTAGGAGGTCATGCTTTGCCGGTAACCGGGCATTGTGGGAATAAATGAATCATCAATTGCATGGGTTTTTTTTTTTTTTTTTTTTTTATGATGACACAGATGTGTGGTTAAGAAGTTTGGTGGTTTTTTTTGGGTTTTTTCCAAACATTTGATTCTGCCCCTTAAGCTTTATTTTTTTTTTTTGGAGGTTTCTTGATGAAAAACTCACAATATAATGAGCATGTTTTGAATATTTTATGCATGCGTAATGAGGGGTATATCTGTACATCTGTGAACGAGTGAGCAGAGAGTAGTGAGTCATGATGAAGGTCAGATCTGCACAGTCATCACTATACAGACAGCAAACAATGGATGGAGTTTTTGTTGTTAATTTCTCCTCTAGACTAAATCTAAGGCTGATGTTCCAACGAGCAGCGACTCTTTATACTGGTTTGTTAAAAATACATCTAGTTCATTTACATGTCTTTAAGAGGGCTGTGTCGAAGTGTTTTATAGAAGAGTGGCTCTATCTTGTGAGTGAGAGCTTGGTTACATTGAGTCACGAAAACTTTTAGAGCTGTATTAGAAACCCAGAAGGATCTAAACTCAGGAGGGGAGGAAGGAAAGGGGAGAGGAAGTTTACAAGAAGCCAGTGACCCAAAGCCTGATGGTCCCTGAAAGTCACAAGGAGAAGGATCTGGTTCATTTAAACACGTCATCAGGTCCTGGCTGTGGCTGGCCAACAACACTTCACGTAAATTGCAACATGTGCACACTGCATGGCCTTGTGCGCACACACATACACACTGAGCCAAGAGTACAGCATGGACACAACACTTTGTCTATATTTGTTATTTGGGTAAGAGTTGAATCTTTGTGACTGATGACTGTTTACAGAGCAGCACATGGAGGTGACACGATGTCCCGTTGATGAGGCTGATGAAACACGATGATGTCATTTCAGCAAAGTGTGTATAAGGGTCCACGTACAGTGATTTGTCCTGTGATCTCTGCCTCACATTGTGACAAACAGCCCATGAGCAGATCACAGGATCACAGTCAGTGACTTGGCAAGATCAAAACAAACAGCAGATTCACCTGAGATAATCTCAAACTGTACCTGAGGAGACACAGACTGCCACAGAATAAATACCACACTGAATATAAAACACAAAACAATCACTTGCATGACCTCTGTAGAGAATAACATTGTTATCTTATTTATTACTTGTTTCTGGTCTCATATTGAGCTCAGTTGCGTCATATTTGTTTTGATTATTCTTGAGCTATTTTTAGACCCGATGAGAAACCATCTGTGGCAAAATCCAGGTGACTGGACAGGATCCAGAAAAACAGGCACCTTTGTACACAGGTTCCATAATTCACAGTGCCAGTGCCTGCTCAGGTAGAATCCATTAACTGGGAGTTTGCTTGTCAACTACATTGTGCACAATCAAGTTGTGTCATGGTTGGGATCTGGGCAACGGTGAAAAACTGGAGGTGGGAGACTGCTGGAAGAAACACTTTATGGTGGAGTGGATATGGAGGCCACATGACTATGTATTTGGAGTTTGCAAAAGGTATTTTAGAGCCACATTGAGGCTTTTCCGTTTTTAAGACTTGCTCCACATATTCAAAATCAGAACAACCTCAGCTAATAATAAAAACACTGTAAACCATAATAACCAAAGAAAACTTCAAAACAGAAAGTTACACACAAGGTTGTGTGGTTCTAGATGTAATTTGGAGTTTATATCATGATTAAAATCAGCTCCAAAGCCTCTAATGCTCTAAATATCTTTCCATATATCTGTCCATGTCTCTGTCTTTATTCTGTCACTACAATAAACTCAGACTGACTTCTCCTCACTCTGAGATCAGGAAAATACAGGATTGACTTTGGCTATACAAGCTTTGGGTATACAAGCAGCTGACAACTAGGCCTCTGAATGAGACACTCTGATTGGCTGTGACATCACCCACTGGAGCCAATAGGAATGTCCAACGTAGAGACATGACTCTAGACGTCACTAGCAAAGATGGAGGATGAGAATGGATGGATAAACACACAGAAGTAAAGCAGCAGTGCTCCAGTCAAAGGCTCAGACTGATCCAAATCTGACCTGGCTTCCTTCATGAGTGTATTGACCAAAGAACATGTCTCCAGCTCAAAGCATCGCAGAGAAATAACACTCTAAAGACGATGTGTAACAGTACTGTGCTGGACAGGTGACGGGCCTGTCTACAATGTCTGTTTACATTAATGCTGATCTGAGCCAGAGTTGTGTCTTGATACCCATCTCTACCGCAGAGTCATTTGAGCCAGGTCTGAAAGCCGATTGTAGCCTTTTCCATTGCTGACAAAAGCCTGATGTTTGCAGGTTTTGGTGGATGTTTTGAAAAAGGGATTTTAGTGGAGAGACCTGAAGGTGACAAACACTGACTTTAGAGGCTCTGCCTGGAAGAATGGAGGAATCTGCGACTTGCAGCAAAGCTTGTAGAGAGCTGCCCACAAAGATCTGCAACGGCATTGCTACCTCTACAAGATCCCGAATAAAGGCTCTAAATAAGCACTAAGCAATAAGAGACTCAAGTTTTGATTTTTGATATAATTTGAAAAATCTCTTGTGGATAGAGATCCAAGAGATGCAGAGCAGTCCCTGCATTGGCTCAACATAGAGATGTCATTGAAATAAATGAAACGGGCTGCTTTGATTCACATAGCACTTCATCAGTCTCATCACAGCCTAAATTTGTTTCAGTATCATCATAAAATATAATGATCTCCACGAAAGTTTATGTTAAACCTTACAACCTTCACTCCTATCAACACTGCGATCACCATCATATGATGAGAATTCCTGCATTCATTATTTTTCTAGTGGATTTGTGTTTGCATGATGTCAGTTTCAACCTTTAGAGCATCTAATCTGTGCGCAGTTAAAAAAAAAAAACCAAAAAAACAAACAATGTCAGTGTCTGTTCCTCCGTCCTTTGTATCGATGTCCTCATCAACTCAAGTTCAATCTCTTCCTGCTCCTCCTCAAGGCCTTCCAACCCTTTTACACGCTTATCACATTTGACAAGGCATTTTCAGGAGTGAGGACGTCAGGCTGACTCCCACGGTTTACAGATTCTACTTGAGCAAGTGACAGGAGCAGATGTGGGGTAACACAAGGAAAATGATCAGGAACACGTCCAATCCAAAAAGACAGACTGTTCAAGCTCACAGTCCAACAGCAGAAATTCACACACTGTGAAAGAAAATATGAAATATACATATTATACTCGCTGATCCCTAAAGGAGAGAGCATCCTTTTGAAACGTGATGCTTAAAATGTGCAAGTTTCATATAACTGGAACAATTCTTCTGTTTTACATTTAAGTGTCTGAATAAATGGATGTGGTTCCTCTCTACTTATTTTTCTGATTCAATGCTAGCTTTAAGAAAACTGCATATTCAATGACAAGTTGACAGGCAGCAGCTCTACGCAGGTCCACAGCTTTGAAACAATAGTAAGTTCAAGAAGGACAGTTTGAGAGACAGTGGTGTGATGATACTTGTCACTCTGGCTTAATTCTTCCTTTGCATGAGTGATTCTCATGGAAAACTTTCAAAAACTGCTCAGGAACAAGGATGAGCAGCTTTACAGCACAACAGTAACCTGTATGGAAGGTCATCCTCCACTGGTTATTTCACACTCTCTGCTTGATCACTGACATTGATCTGTCAAATTTCATGCCACCCAGCTCTTGACAAACTCATGATGGCTGTCTGACTCTGGATTTCAATCAATTGTAGGTGCAATTTTAGCATAAAGCTGATGTGGTGGTGCTGTATCGAAAATCAGAAAATCATCGAAAGAGTCATTGTCCATTAGGAATCTGGGTTCATCCATCCGTTATCTATGCCACTTATCTGTGCAGGGGCTGGAGTCAATCCAGGCAGGGTACACCCTGGACAGGGCTGCACCACGCTCTGGACAGTCACAGGGATGACGTACTGAGACACAAAAACAGTCACTTATGCCTATTTAGAATTACCAGTTAACCTAAACCTGCATGTCTTTGGACTATGGGGGGACGATGGAGTGCCTGGAGGGAACCCACAGAAGCACAGGGCGAACATGAGGCCCCAGGCCTAAGGTTTGAACCCAGAGAATGTACAGTGTGCACGTTACAGGACTGGGATCACTGACCCAACCCAAGCACCCATCCAACCCCATGAGTCCAGGGCTAAATTTCTTTTCCTTGTCCCACTCTCCTAGTTATGGACACTGAGACATTGTTTGTCTTCCCCCACTGTAAAATAGTCTGATTTTTGGAAGACTGACAAAACTCAAACAAAAGAACATTTCCTCATTCAGTCAAATTTAACTGGAAAGATAATCAACTGGTGCAGTTGTCGAGTCACTAACATTGAATTTGTAAATGTGACTCTTAAAGACTGATTTAGACTTTAAAAGGCCATGAAACTGTGAAAAATGCAGAAGGTGGCATTTACATTGTTTTTGTTCATTATTGTCCTGTTGGAAAATCCCCAGGTTTCCTCGCAATTCCTGATACATAGTTTGTGCTTTCAACTGGCTCGAGCCAAGTTGTTTTACAAAAGGCACTAACTCCGCTTCATTTTGAGCCAGAAAAACCCTGACAGATCAGTGGTGGTGTTGAGGGGGACCACAGGACTGGTTTGAAGTGTGATGGATGATTTCCAAATAGCAGATAGGAAGCTCCAAAAATGAGAAAATTGAATCATTAAACCTTGCCTCAGAGGTGACACTTGATGGTGTTTGTGCCAGTATCAGTGTGTACTCTTTCTTGTCTTTTTGGACCTTGGAGCGGGCTGTGTGAGTGTGTATCTATGTATCTATGTGTGTGTGCATGTATGTGTGTGTGTGGTGAGCCGGCAGTGAGGCCATGAATTAAAGAGGAGATTAATGAGTCAGGACAAGGAGGCTCAGACTCCAATCTGTTCCCTGCCCCACTATGGGGGGGTGTTCCTCTCCACCAAACCCCATTCTGTCACTAAACGCACACACGTACACACACATATGTATATACCACTGACACACAGCGGGAAGGCCAAGGACTCAGGACTGTGTGTGTACATCTCACAGAGGGAGCACATGTTTAAGAAAGTGTGAAGACTGAGTAGGAGAGCAGAGGCAGCGTGGCATAAGCAGAGAAGACAGGGACATCTTCAGCAGTGTAACCCTCCACCCTGTAGGCCTTCACCCCACCCAGGCACCTCACCACGACCCTGAGACTTGCCATCTGTCTGGAAGAGAGAAAAACAGACAGACTGGGAGAGGACGAAAGACACACAGACAGGCAGGGAGTAGGACAGAACAGGAAAGAAAACTAGAACAAAAGGACAAGGGCAAAGAGGGGGAAAAAGGCTGATGAAAATGACTAGAAACTGAGAAGGCAGAAAAGTATGCAGGAAAAGGAGCAAGTGGCAGCAGAGAGGCTTCCTTAAAACTACACTTCCTGTATATTTTCAAAGTTTGATAGCATGAAAAAAAACAAAATCACTTCAGCAGGAGATGAGCATCTACAAGCTGCCTTTCTATTACCAGACCTCTTTCCATTGCCCCCTCTTCTTCTCATCTTTTGTCTTTATTGCTTGGTCCCCTTGGCCATTCAAACAAGCCCACGATGTATATGAAGATGATGGCCTTGATGCTCTTTATCATCATTTAGTCCCTGTGCTGTATGAGATTGGGTGCCACATTACCATGAAATACTCATCAAGCCTCTCTCCCCATCCCTCAGCTCTCCCACTTTAATACATGCCATGAGACTCACTAATCCCATGATATGCCTCATAATCTGATCACAGATATGAGCATAGAGAGAGAAACAGAAAGGATAATGCAGAGAAGAGGCGGAAGGATGGTGAGGAATGAAACACAATCAGAGAGGAGATGGATGCAGACAGATGCTTTGCGCTCGGCTGCATGAAGACAGAAGGTGGAGAAAATAAAAAAAGAATCTGTCACAGGAGGAGGCGTGAGGATGTATGCTGGAGTAGAGAGGTAAAATATGAGGGGACGAGCAGACAGAGGGAGAGGGGGAGAACGAGGAGGAAGATGGAAGGAGAGGAGGGTGGGGGGGGGCAGACTTGCTCGTGACCTGATTTCACCACTAAGCCTCGAAGAAGTGGAGCAGCACGCAGCAACCAAACGTGGTGTCTTCACTCTGCTCCACAAACACACAGCTGCTCTGTTCATGCAGCTTGTTAAATGCACATATAGAAATGTACACCACACCAGATATGCAGCATAACCCACTGGCCTGCATACTGCATCCTCAACTAGCTGAGTCACCAGCTTCCTCTTCCTCTCTATCTGCTTTCCCTCCATCTAACCCTCAATCTCTTCTTCAGTGCATTGTCAGGTACTTCCAGGGGGCGGCACATAATGGTGAGCTGCAGAAGAAGTCTACCAGTCTGCCAAAGTAGCTCTAATGGCTCTATGCTCCACTGTGTGCTGGCAGTATAGACACACACACTCATCTATAACACAGCTGGATATCGGTGCTGAACATAAACAGTGTCTGGGTATGGAACATATGGACGTCTCGCTACTGTGACACCAGTGTGTGTGTGTTTCTTTCGAGAGACACAGATAAAGAGATTCAGTGAGAATGCTACAAATATGGTCATTAGAGTCTGTATTGACGTCTTGCTGCTGTGCGTGCCTCTGTCTGTCTGTGTGAATGGTTGTGTAACACCCCAGGGCTACAGGTCTTGTCTTTCACATGACCAAGTGATGACAGAAAATGTAAACACATGCGCACACGCACGCACACATGCCTGTTCATACAGCTATTACTTACACAGAACTGATCAGGTGAGTTGTTATCAATTTACAGGGGAACAGATTAGTGTCAAGCTCTCTTTCTTTCCCACATTACACGATGGAAGGTAAACAGTGCGATACCAGGATTAATTGTTTTTCTTTGTTTCATGTGCTAAGAGAAATATGCGTCGACATGTGCAGACACAACAACTATCAACTTTAATAAATTGGCTGTAAATTTATAGATAATTGACTGGAATCTCTCTACATCTGCAGTTTGATTGTGCTCTCATGCTGTTTGCACCAGGCATGTAGCCGCCTGCTGCCACACGGCAATGGCTTGAGTCTTTCTCCTTTAGGCAAACAAAAGTCTGTGTATAAACAAGTAGGACACACATGCACTCGTACACACGTAAACGCAACCAACACATCGCTGATGGTCTTATCACGGAGCTGAAGGCAACTGAATCATACAATCTGTTTACTGCCATTTTCAAACTGACTGTGACACACGACTGAATACTAACACACACACACACACACACCTGATGTCACAGATCCTGAAAAACTAGTGTGAGACCTTAAATGCATGCATAAATTAACAACAGAGACACGTCCGTGGTTGAGCAGTGACATTCATATGAGAACATTCAGAGATCAATCTGCATAGAGCCACCCACTCCACAGAGGCATTTATTGACAGCACTCCAACAATAGGACCCACCATTGATCCAATTCAAAGAGGGTGTGCGGGAGCATTGTCTCTAAGCGTGGCTTTTCTGTGAGTCACAAGTCAAAGAATGAGACAATGACAAAGTCGCTTCTGGATCAATGTGTCCTTTTCAGCGATGGCTTCACCCATAATGCAATGACACACCTGTAGGCACAACTAAAAAGCCAGTAAAGCAAATACCAGTGTGTGTGTGTGTGTGTGTGTGTGTGTGGCTATGGGTCCTTTGTTTGAGGTAGTCACATGACTAGTCAGAGTTGCCGCCGTCCTCTCCCCACAGCAGCGCATCACCACACAATAAAAATGCTCAAATATATTACAACACCACCCTGCACCACAAGTGTTTTCAAAAAAAAACACAATCATGTTCTTAGAAACTTTCCATGTTGAGCAAAAACACTCCTTGAAACAAAACCCAGACGGCTGCAAAAAAAACAAAACGCAGCTCTCCTAATTAGCCACACGTGAGCCATTAGCAATGAAGGGGAGAGGAGGAGGAGGGTGGGATGGTGAGAGGGATGAAGGCAAAGATGAAGAGATGGTGGCAGCTGCAGGGGGGGGGTATGTGGGGGTTAGTGAGCAGGGATCAGGTCAGAGGGAATCAATAGTGCTGATGACTGTGTTACAAGATTTGTGCGTCTGTTTGTGTGTTTTTGAGAAACAAAACTAAGAAAGATGTTAAAAAGCACTGGAACGCTGTTACACAGGGTTAACGGCGAGATTGACGAGGTGTGTAGCATGACTGACCTGGAGCATGTTTGGCCACCATCATCTGTGGTGCAGACTCGAGATAGATGGACGAAAAGATGCAGGGAAAGGAATGAAAAAGAGGAAGGAGATGGAAGATGGAGAAGGAAGGGCAGGCAAGGTGGGAAATAAAGGAGCTCAAAAATGATAAACAGAGGAGGAAGAGGGAGGAGGGATGGGAGGAACAGACAGAAAGATAAAGGACAAAAATTGATTGGCGGCTCGGGGACGCGTGCACGTAGAGGAGATGGAAGGACACGGGAGAGAAACTGAGGGAGATATGTATAGAAGATGAAGGGGGGCGGGATAGTGAGAAGAAGAGAGAGCGATGGAGGCGGGCAGGATGGGTCCCAAGGGTGAGATTTCCTGCTCTTCTTCGATAGGGCAGTCTGACAGACGACTTGGAGGATCTAACTGCCTATCCTATGTGCATGTTAATTACAGAGAGGGAGAGAGAAAAGAAATGAGAGAGAAGAGAGAGGAGAGAGAGAGAAAGAAATAAAGAAAGAAAGAAAGAAAGAAAGAGAAAATAAATGACTCGGCCAAGAAAAATGGCACAAAGGAAGCTCAGGTGTTTCCCTCGTCAAAACAAGTCAATGGACTTACCCTCCATAGACTTTAATTACAGCCTCAGTATCAGTATCTAACCCTCTTTACAATGCAGCAGATAAACAGTGTTAGTGTTACAATACAATTATTTTTATTCTCAACTACCCCCATGAAAAAGGCCAAAAACAAACAATGTTACACTGTCACAAATGTTCATCATGAATATATATATAGTAATCCATTAAAACAGCTGGACGCTATAGTTTCTAGTTCTAACATTTTGAAATAATTTTTGGGCAACAATGAATCTGTATAGTACAGATGAATAAGTTATAGTATTTTTAATTATAGTGTCTTTTAATAGGATTTGCTGACAAGAAAAAAAAAGCAGACTTCTCATTTAAGTGCTAGTGTCAAACACGGCATCCAAACATGTGCTAACAGGCATAAAATATACATAAGATAAAAATGAAATAAAAAATAAGCTAAGAAAGTGAAACAATATAGACAGACTTTCGCTACTCTAAGACATTTCTCTTGAAGTGGCCTTCTTCTTGACCTTCCCGAGACCAACTACACCACAAAGCAGAACAACTGGACTAATGGTCCCCCCGCCCCACCAAAATCCACATCCACATCCAGCTCCAGCCAAGCTTCACAGACTGTGGCAGCTTGGTTCTTCTAAATGAGTTTAGCCTTTATTAGTCTGTCAGAGGGGAAAAAAACATTGTTTCCCCCAGTAGCAGGTCGAGATATTATTCATCTATAATTGGTAATAACCCTGTACCCCCACCCGAGGCGACTCAATCTCCACTGAGTAATCACTGCATCGCCTGCTCTGCTGGAAACAGCATTATTAGGTCGATGGCACTGTCTCTACCTCTGCTGTCTGCCAAGGAGGTTTATTATCTGACAATATATGGCTTCACTGCTATGCTTCCTTTAAAACGACAGACTGCGGAGGGAGAATCTGGCTGAGCATATTTACCTCACGTCCCGAGCCACTGCCACACATCTCAGCATCCCGGACAGTGGAGGCACCAAAATAAGAGCCAGTGGGATCGTTTTAGGCTGAGGGTTCACCAGCAGGATTTGTTCTGCTGTGTAAAACACCTTTCACTTCTCAATATCCAACACTCACCTCAACTACTTCATCAGCTCCAAAGCCCATCTCACGGCGCTTTCACACAGCTTTTCAGTAGCATGACCTCTTCTTATTACTTGTTTACATTTATTTATAGTTTTGCTCAGACCAAGGCATGAGGGCATTTGTACCAATAAATGAAATAGTTATGGTGTGTTGTAAATGTTTCTGCTCCTTTTCAGTTTCTTGGGGCAACATATTGAAACCAATACTGACCAAAATAAATATCCAGCTCTAACAATCACTCATAAATAATGAATTGATCAAACATTTTGTCTATAAAATGTCTTGGAAATTGTCCATCATAATATCACAGAGGCCAACGTGATGTCCCAACTGCTTGTCTTGTCTCCAAATAATAGCTCAAATCAAAAATGATTTTTGGATGAAATATGTGATTATCACAATAGTTGCTGTTAATATTTTGTCAATCTGCTCATCTAATCGTCTCAGCTCTGGACAGAATGGTGCATTTATGTGCAGCAATACTGGAGAAATGGCTGCTTCCCTCAGCCTCACCCTAACCTTGTGAACGTAATGCTGGAGTGTAGTCTATTCTTACGTGTCACATTATGGAGATTAGATTAATAATGTAAATTCACAACTTGTGGGAAACAAGTTTAGCTCATCAAAAATGTTGGTTTACATCATCATCATCACATATTTTCTCTTGTTAGACTACCACCCACAAACCAAAGAAACTTTCCTTTCCTCTTTTACTTTGTCACAATACTTGCAAACAGCAAATAATAAAAAGTTGGGAGGAAGATCATGAATGGTTATAGCTGAGAGAAAAGGGGAGAAAGTGACCTTGCTGCCTCTAAGAGCAGACTGGTATTTCATCAGCCAACGCTCAGGGCACACCTGCCTCACAGCTACACTCAGGTTCAACATCTGCCAACGGCTCTGTGCTTCATCCCTGTGAGAAGGCATCAGGGGAGGGAAGGAAGGAAGAAAGAGGGAAATAAAAGACAGAAAGAAAGAAAAACAACAAAGTCTCTTGTGGGTTTACTGAGACACTCTGGTGCATTCCAGGGAGATTTGAACAGACAAACCACAAGAAAAGGAGAAACTGAAGCTACTGTGACAAAGGGGGGAAAAGCAACTGATAGAAATCATATAACTCCACGGGTAAACCACCTACTGAACTGATGTTCTGTAGTCTGCACTGTAGCTTGCTGGGACTATCCCTGTGGCAAGTGTGTCAGCTTGAGAATTACCAACATGGGAGACATATCAAACCAGTGTTCTCCCTCCAGCAGCAGGTGACTGGAATAACAACAACAGAATACAAG
>JANJOY010003340.1:0-14072 GCA_038496675.1 Rachycentron canadum
ACACACACACACACACACACACACACACACACACACACACACACACATGCACATGCACATGCGCATGCACACGCACAATCACAATCATTCTGCCAAGGTGCAAACAAGTTCTACAGGAAAGACAAGGCCAAATGCAACAAGCCTGGACATGCTGAGGTTAGGCAGTGACATAGGGGCCAGGCACAAGTCTGAGGCTTTCGCACAGAGAGGAGGCAGTGAGACAACGATATAAGGCCACACACCATCACACTGGGGTTTTTGTTTTCTGTGACCTACATACACCATGTTCGAGGAAATAAGGTTTTCTTGCAGAGGCATTCTCGTGACTGACAAGCAGAATTTCACTGCTCGCTCCTTCCGTCTCTCTGCCCCGCGGTTTCCCCTCAGCTGAGTAAGCTGCACCACTGTTATGTATGCTGTATATGAAGAGATGAAAGAAAACGTGAGAGACAAAAACTTGCAAAGCACAGTGAAATCACAAGGAGCGAGTCACCCTCAGTCACTTTCCTGCAGGGTGCAGTAAATCTAATTCATTAAGTCATGTGCTGAAGCTTCATCTCAACAAATGGTGATGATAAAGGATGACAAAGCACTCTGGGTGACACCTCTTTCTCAGCTGCAGATTGAGTCCAACCTGACGCTCTGAGCTGATTACCCTGCTCCAATCTTCAATTCTGCTGCTGTATTGTTGTGAAAACGGATGATGGGTGAGAGCTACACAAACGGGGGAGGAGATGTGATGGATGGCAAATATTTCCTTTAGAGAGATGGAGAAACATCTCCAATACAGGAGAGGGTGAGTTGGGGGTGCGGGCGGAGGGGGTGGGGGGGTCGATGTGGAGTAAAACCCTGCAGGGGATAAAGGACAGAGTGTGGCTGTGGAGTAGAAGAGAGAGGGGGGTTGATTTGGGGTTATTTGCACCGTCACGGTCCTCACCTAATTTCCATAAATGAATCAAGGACGCGTGCCCTACTGTGTTTGTTTTTGTTCTTGCAGCTGCTGTCTTGTCCTGACAGATGCAGTGTCT
Organism: Rachycentron canadum; assembly: GCA_038496675.1. NCBI lineage: Eukaryota > Metazoa > Chordata > Actinopteri > Carangiformes > Rachycentridae > Rachycentron > Rachycentron canadum. The sequence continues at coordinate 1,029 of JANJOY010003340.1, forward strand.
TCATGTCGGTGAGGGAGCAGCTTCATCAAAATGAAGTTTTGTCTGATAAACGCACTTCATCAAGCTTGACTTGACTTTCAATCATTTAATCATCCATGAAGCTGCTTTGAATGCATTTCTGGAAAATCTGCTGCACACCAACCACATTTCTGCTTCTTGGCTTGAGCTGCTTTTCCAGAAATGAAAACTGAAAACCCAGCTGGTCGGGCAGCATGAGGCTGGTTGATGACATTGACAGACAACAGAGCTCACAAGAAGTTGAAGCGCTCACTGGCACATCTGAGTTAACCATCAAGTGTAGAAAACCAGAATGATCAGTGTGCATTGGCTGTGAGGCAACATTACACAGTATTTCTGAGTGTCATTAAAGTTCATGAATTTTCAGATGAAGTCTCAGTTATCCAATAAAGAGTGATGCTTTAATGAGACGTGTGTTGCAATTTTTTTTTTGCTAATTGTGTGGATTATCATCCAACACTGTAGGACTGACAAACCCATATTGTGTTTTAAACAGCAATTGTTCATACAAGCCTTCATTTTCTATTGTGGCGCCTCCAAGGTTTTCAGTCTGCAGCTGCCTCAAAGGTTTGTAATGTGCTGTCATCTAGTGGAAATGTGTGGGACTTACAATTAAAGCAACACAATCCTCCTGTTTTAAGGGTCAGTCCACACAGTATGTCCCTCATACAGTATGTCCCTAATAGTATGCAGCCATGCAGATAGTTATTAGTGTCATTTTACCAGGTTCTGCTATTTCTCTCCTAAATGTCTGTTTCCAGCCCAGTAGAAGTCAGTGGAAACTGTCAGTTAATTTAGAAAACTGAACTCTGGATGATAAACTGAATACAGAATAAACTGGTGACTTTGAGCAACAAAACCAAAAACTTCTGCACTCAGAGTTTTCCTTTAAGTGTCTCTAATTACTATTTTAGCAATTAGCTGATGGAGCTAATGCAGCATTTAGCAGCTAAAGAGCCTGGTATTTCCCGCAGGATTTGGAAAACAGCTAAAAGAAGAGTAAATATTGGACGTAATTCAACAAGACTGATGATGAATGAACGATTTTGCTTTATGTCTGCTGGATGTGTAAATGGACAACTGCTAACATTCATATTATCATCTTCATAAGGTGACAAAATGTAAATCTTGTGGCCACAGAAATCAAATCAGGTATATTACACTTACTTTATATTACACTATAGGATCATTACTAATGTTTAAGCTACATTTAAAGATGTGATTGGTGATGATCTATATATTTTAATTGATTTATACACATTCAGGTTGGCTGTTGGGTGGTTTCATTGGATCCCTCCTCTGTTTCTCACCATGAGGTTTCTCTTTTTTTCCCTGTTAAAAGGGTTTTTTGTTTTGAGTTTTTCCTCAGTCGATGTGAGGGTCTAAGGGCAGAGGATGTTGTTATGATGTAAAGCCCTTTGAGACAAACTGTTTGTAAAAATGGGCTATACAAATAAAATTGCCTTGCCTTGAGTTAAATAGTGATGACCTTGAATAAAAGCACTTAGTTACTCTCCACCACTGCAGTTTCACAAACAAAACAACTCAGCTGTCACTAGTGACGGCTTGCTAAGATAAAGTATAAAGACTTATGAACGGGATAATAATTTATCAACTCTTGCCAGTTCTTGCCAAAGGACATTGTCATTATAAGTGTACTTTGGCCTGTGTTGGTACCAGATATTCTCAGGTTATATAACAGTAGAGTGTTGAACAAATCACCTGACTGACTAACATCAAATAATACCAGACTGAAAAAACAAGTTTCAGGTGGATAATTTTGTTGCTGTATGACAAAGAAATTTCTACTTAGAAATCTGAAGCTGTGGTAACAATAATAACCAAAAATAACCAATATAACGCAACAGAAATGAACTTCCATCCCATAACTCCCTGGGTCCCAAGGAGACAAATCATCCAGGAGTAAAGATGTTCACAGATAGTGGCACAGTCAAGGTGAATACATCCGACACTTGAGAGAGACCCTGATCCACGTATGAGCAACAGCCAGGTTTTCTCAGATATATGGAGGCAAGAGCGCCCAGGGAGCTGAGGGTACTTCAAGGAAGGTCTTTATACAAGGACTCAAGTAGGCAGGTGTAAAACATGGAGACACAGCCCCTGGAAGTTTCTCCATCACTGATGAGTTTGTGAAATGGGTGTTTTTTTAATGGCTGATTCTCACAGCCTTTACAAGTACAAATGAGCAAAGACCGGAGTCACTGTAAATATTTCCAAAGGTGTGAACATCATTTCCCCCATTGGGAAAAATGAATAGGCCACCGTCCAATGAAGAGTTGGCTGTTGTTGAATATCGAGGCGTTGAAATGCCGTGGGCATTGAATGATGCATAATTTCTAGGCACTCTTCCAAGTCTGAATTATGTGTGTAATAAGAGGGCCAGTCTTGATAGAACTGTTGGTGTAAATTAGATCCTGGAGCCTCCGTGGAGAGACTAACCTCTCTTCTAAAGCTCGACAGGGCAGCGCAGCCTCGGGTTAAACCAGTTAATCAAGAGGTGTTAAAGAGAAGTGTAATTTAAAATTTGCGAGTGCCAGCCCCCATTCCCAGCCCCCTCTGATGAGCAATGGACATTTTGAGTCTGAGCCACGTATACACTGACACTGATGTGTTTGACAAGGTTTTCTTCGGGGAGAACAGCCTCATTCAAAATTTGATTCTGTTGATCCTAAAATCTGATAGGCTGCTGAATTCTTCTATTGTCCAATCCAGATAAGTTTCAGTCATCAAGGGATTACGCATAGATATCAGTATATCATCAATGTAAAGGGCAGTGTGGCAAGATGTGCCTCAGTTAGATATGGGGCTGATTGTGATCATCTTATACACTGAGGCGGTGGCTTGACAGATAACATTTAAAAAATCCTGGACTCAAGTGGCAGCCCTGTCTGGATGATATCGCAATGGGAAGAGGTGACAGCAAGAGCAGCATAAAATACTTCAACCATATGGATGAATTCCATTTTTTCAAGAATGTTCCATAGCAAATGTGTGAGTCAGTGGTTCTGATGAAAACAGTTTGGTCCCATATGAACCAGAGTTGTCAGTGGATAATGCAGTCGATGAGCCAGGACCTTAGTAAGATCGACACAGAGGAGACTCTTCATCCATCTTTAGAAGTGAGGAGATAAGAGCTGTGTTGGCCTCTATGTAAAGCCCACTGTGCTCTATTGAATATGGAATCATAGGAAGGTCCCAGCAAGTTAAATGAAGCGTACACACAAACCATGCGTACACCACATCCTGCACATGAATCAGTATTTATAACACAGTGTGAGACTGTGATCACCTCACACATTCTTCTGACCATGTGTGCATGTTATTTTAGAGCGACCTAAGACAGATACAGTAAAGAGGAAAAATAAAGATGAGACAGAATTTAACATAAAACAAAACAGACAACTTCACCTGATGATGACATCTCTGGTCCTGACAAATGAAGTTTGGAGTAAAACAGGACTTTACAGTTGTAGTACTCAAATTTACTGATGAGCTCAGTTTGCAATCAGACCAACAATCTGTGAAGTTGTGATTTGCTTTTTTCAGCCATGCCTGATAACTTTTGTTTGCAAACTGATGGATTCTTTATCCATTCATGGTTAGTTATGGGAGTGGAATCAGGCTCCAATGAAAAGAATTTAAAAACATATATTTTTGGTTTTGTGCATTTGCATAGCTTTAACCACAGAGTTTTGTCAAGGACCACATCTTTAAATTATTCAGAGTCACTTCAGAGTAAGATTCAGCCAGTTGTTTCTCTCAGGTTTAGTTTTAGTAAGACCACTTCTGATATTAAGAGAGCAGAATAAAAGGGTCTGTATACAGTGGCTTGCAAAAGTATTCATACCCCTTGAACTTTTCCACATTTTGTCACATTACAACCACAAACACAAATATATTTCAGAGTTGATGGGAAGATGGATGGAGCCAAATACAGGGCAATCTTGGAAGAAAACCTTTTGGAGTCTGCAAAAGACTTGAGACTGGGGCGGAGGTTCACCTTCCAGCAGGACGACGACCCTAAACATAAAGACAGGGCTACAATGGAATGGTTTAAAACAAAACATATACATGTTAGAATGGCCCAGTCAAAGTCCAGACCTGAATCCAATCGAGAATCTGTTCCAAGATCTGAAAACTGCAGTTCACAAAGACTCTCCATCTAATCTGACTGAGCTTGAGCTGTTTTGCAAAGAAGAAAAAAAAATTTCAGTCTCTAGATGTAAAAAGTTGGTAGAGACAAACCCCAAAAGATGGTTCCACAAAGTATTGACTCAGGGGGCTGAATACTTTTGCACACCACACTTTTCAGTTTTTTATTTGTAAAAAAAATTAAAATCATCTATAATTTTCTTTGTACTTTACAGTTATGTGCCACTTTGTGTTGGTCTTTCACATAAAATTCCAATAAAATATATTTGTTTATGGTCGTAACGTGACAAAATGTGGAAAAGTTCAAGGGGTATGAATACTTTTGCAAGCAACTGTATATCAGTTATCTCTTCAGTATCAGTTGTTATCTGGTCCTGCTGGGTTCTAAAAGATGGGATATCAGCTCATTTGCATAGATTTTCATGCAGTTAGTGACTCTGTCAGAGAGAGGAAAATAATAATAATGATCATTTCAGGGCCTGTCCAAGGATTGATTTGTTTTTCAGTTGATCTTTTTCTACTCTACTCTCTACTTCTACTCCTAGTATAGCTCCTTTCACTGAGCCCCACTATATTTATATTGAAGTATTTATTTGAGCAGAGATTTGCTAAATCACCACTGAGCTGCACAAGATGAACCAGTGTGGAAAATGTTTTTATGACAGCAACAGTTATGGACAGCAAGGAAACATGAAAAAGATGGGGTAGGTGAAGGGTTAGTTGAGTCTTTTACTTCAAAGAAAAGAGGGATGGATCCTGGGTGAACCAGGCGCCACAGGGCAGAAAGTCCATGAGTGCAGGGGGGCTGGTCTTTAGTCCGAAGGCTCCTGATCCATCTAAGCCTGCTTTAAATCTTCTATGACTATAAAAACAATGTAATAAAGGATCGAAGACTATTATAGGTTTGTTTGAGTCTGAGTCATTCTGCACAGTTAAATTGAGTTTAAACAAGATTTCAAGCTAATATATTTTTCCTTTGTATAATTAATCTGACACACTTATTGCACATTTCAATGCTACCTAAGTTGCATTTTGAGTTGGAGAGCTGTGGGCGGCGCACACAGCCCAGCAGTGTAGGGTTACTGTGAACAAGCCTGTCCCTATCTGACCCATAGGACTCTCCTCCCCTTCTCCTCCTGCCTCCTTTGCTGCGCTGCTGCTGGTGACCGTTGGCTGCACCAAAGACCCTCCCACAGTCAGTCAGCCGATGGGCTCACGGCCAAATAACTGTGGGATAATGGTGACCCGGTGCCAACCTGCACATAAGGAGCTGTTATTAGGGTAAAATGTGGTAACTTATCTCTACTCTGACTTCCACAAACGTCTCTTTCACTGCCTGCCGTAGATCATAGTCCCATCTGTGTCCTAATGTAACCTCACCTAAAGTGACCTCATTGTCTTGTGTGAATAAAAGCTGAAGAGAGGAAAATATCCTTGTTATTCTAGTAGTATTGTCTGCAAACTAAACTCAGCCCAGTCTCCTTCTCTTTCTTTCTGCGTCTGCCAGTCCTGTCACATGCTTTCCTAGATTGTTTATTTGTACTGGTTTGGTCTCTCTCCCTCCTAAACTCCCTCCCTCTCCCCTGCCCTCTCTCTTTCTCTCTCTTCCTCCCATCCACTCTTTGACCCGCCCACCAGTTGATTCCTGCCTACTCTTATGTGGCGATAAGAGCAGAGACAAAACAGGAAAACAGGCCTGTGCAGCCCCTTTCTCTCAGGATTTAGTCTTTTTCTGTTGCAGTTTCTGATCCTGCAGTTGCACTACTTCAAAACCACTGTGAGTATCTGTCTTTGTCAATTCAAATAAACTGCAGACTATAATAGGTAGCAGTGGAGGAGATGACAGTGGGGCAGACCCCTCCTTCTTCCCTAACCCCCACACAGCTTGGGAGAGAGGCGGACGTGCAGATGAGATAGTAAACTATGACACAGAACGAGCTGAAAGATTTCATGAAAAGCTGAAATGTGCAGCAGCTGTATTAAAGTGTCCGTCATTCAGATCTGACCGTGTTCGATTCAAACAATGAACATGAACTAAAAAACATTTCTCCATGGAATTCTGTGCATTTTTTGTCTGTCAGTGAAGGCTAAATGATTTTTGTAACTGAATCATATCTCTCTCCCGTTCCTTCTTATGCAATAAAACATGTTCAGAGAGAAAAAGTGCATGAAACTCAACGAGACTCTTGTTGTCTCTCAGCTGTTTTTTAGTAAACAGGTCAACTCTCTCTCGTCACTTCGTCTCTGTCCCTCTCAGAAGGTCAGCATGGACTCTTACTTTGAATACCTGCCAAAATCCGCCATTTTCACTCGCTGTGTGTTTGCGTGTGTCTGTGTGTGTTTTTTTGTAGACAGGTGGAAGGACAAAGCAATGTGAGAGAGACTAAATCTTCAAACATCATTTTATCATTATTCCTCATCACTTGCTTTTCCAAATTCAGTGGAAGGTCTATGCACTGTGACATGATATGATTTGTTGTGTGTCACTGACCCTCAAATCCATCTGGCACTGACATCAAGGACGCGTGTTATACTTCTGCTATTTGTTTTTAATGTTGTTAATATCAGAGAGAGGCTCTGTCTGCATTGACCAGCTGTTGACTCTATTTCATTGTATGTTACAAGTCTGTGTGTCTAACGGGAAAAAAAACTGTTAAAGAAGGGATTTAACGTTCATACAGACCGACTGCATTTATAAAGCACAAACATGATGGATTCTGGATATTTACAGGATAATTATTCATTGTAAATGGTTTGTGTGCATACGTGTGTGTGTGTGCGTGTGTGCGTGTGTGTGTGTGTGTGTGTGTGTGTGTGTGTGTGTGTGTGTGTGTGAAGTTACAGCTGATTTAGATGCTCTCCAGTCATAAATGTAACTTGTACATTCAGGTGCTGTTGAACAAAATAACACTGCATATGGACTTAAAGAAAACTACTTATATAACTATGTTGTGTGTGTGTGTTGCTGTTGTTGTGTTGTTTCTAAATGAACTTGAACACATTTTAAGGAATTTTTAACTCATACCAGAAAAACTTTGCAAGGGTGTTTATTTGTTTAGCAGGAAGCTATTTCTAATCTAGCTGTAAACTTCCAAACATGACCCAGTCATCTGCAACACTAAGATGGTAACTATTGATAATTAGCCACAGCAGAGTCAACCCTCCACGACGTCACCCATCGGTCTGTGAGCCGCTGTCTTAAAGCCTCCAGTTTGTAATTTGTCTGTCGGCCATCTTGGTTGTTTGAAACCAGTAGAAACCATATTTGGAGGAGAAGGTGGAGCTGAGGAGGAGTGAGGGGTGGAGCTGACCTGCTCTGTACTCTATCTTCTCTCTATACTGATTGTCAGGCAACCACACGATAGCCACGCCCCCTAATTCATCCCCTGCTTTATGGTCTATTTTCCTCTAAATGGATCATCATTTAAAAAATGAACATCTAGAAACTAGAGACTGAGACCATAAAGTCATTAGGAAAACGTTTACTGAGCTAATAAATGAAGGGAGAAGTAGGGACATTTTCCCATAGACTTCAATCAATCTCACCAGGTCCATCTTCACAAACAGTGCGATCAGATCTGGACGAACTCGGTTCAATGAACAAAGTTGCCAGTGTTGTTTGAATCTGGAACAAACCTGTTCACCTGTGTTTTTTGTAGATGCTCCACCTGTCAGCAGGGCGCGTGGGAAGCCTCCTGGCCAAGCGCGCGACAGTGACCTTCACCACCGGCAGCGCCAGGATGTTGAGCCACAGTCACGGTATGCTTCATTCTTTTCCACATCCGCCAGGTAACTTAGTGCCTCTGAGGGGGAAGCGGAAGTCACTGTTTTCTGGACAAGGTGGAACAAAGTGAAAAAAAGGTGTAATGTCTGCAGGTGTAACTGTGTTGTATTACAGGTGTAATACACCTATAGGCATAATTACGGGAGGCAGGAATTTCAGCTATAAAACTATTACAATGTTTTCTATCCCATTTTATCACCTGTCAGCGCCTCCATTGTTTTTACGACTGATCATCTCATCATACTAACCATCAGCATCAATTTAGTCTCAATGCAGCACGAACCAGTTCAGAATAATTGTATCATTGGATAAACACAATAACACATCATTTCAATGTTGCAGAAGGAAAAGGTGGAGCTAATCTGAGTAATTATTACTGTGCTGTGGAAGTAAGTTGTATCTTAATCAACCTCATTGTTTATTTATTGATCATTTTTTATTAATAATCATAGTCTTCATAGATGCTGAATATAGGAAACAAATGTAGTAATGTTTTTTGATGAAACTGGTACATAACCAACCTGAGAGCAGGTGCCTGAGTGAATCTTTTAGTTTGTTATCCGAGGCCTGATGAGGTGTAACAACTGTCTGTCCTGCCAGCAGATGGCGCTGCTGAACCATCATCACCTGACCCCGGGACAGGCAGATGGTCTTTGGGGCTTTTGTGTTTCATCAGCTGCTGACTCCTCTCACCTCTGTCCCCACAGACGTGGCTGAGACTGTGGACATGTCTCAACCGATGTACGTGGACCGTGTGGACTTTCCTCTGCCTGACAGACCCTACAGAGACGCTGTGAGCGCAGCCGAGAAGAGCCTGAAACAGAAGGAGAAGGGCCCCTGGGGCCAGTTGTCCAAGGAGGAGAAGCTCGCCTGTAGGCAGTAACACACTACAACACGCACTACAACACACAGTATGCACAGACATTTATTCACGTTCTCTACTTAAACACAGTCCAGAGGTACTTTTACTGCACTTGTGTAACAGTACTTTACCTTTATTCACAACAGCTGATAGTTATTGTTACTGTGAAGATTAAGATTTAAAGACCTAGAATCTTCCTGTTAAACCTGTTATTGCACCAGGAACAATAATCCAAAATTAAATCCAACCATGATCAGCTCTGATTGAGGCCACGTTCCTCTGTGGTGGACACTTTCTTCTGATGAGGACATGTAGTTACAGGGAAACGTTTCACCCACAAAAACACGCTGAGTTTAGAAAATGTGATGCATTGAGTTGAGATTAAACCTGTGGTTTAAACCTTTTTGGAGATTTCCCCTCTGAGCCTGTTTAAATAGAAACTTTCTCTGTTTCCAGCCTCCATCTATCATCTCTCTGAATGTTCGTGTGAGTCTTTATTAAAATATAATGACTGTCATTATTAACATTAAAACCAGTCTATTGAATAAAATAGTATTCATGCCCCTATTCATTTTTCTGAACTGTTCTGTCACAGCAGCTCTGCCTTTGTTTAGTGGTTTCTAGGTTCTGTAAAAGTTGTGTTCTGTTCTAGATCATTTTTCCTTCACTTCATGGAGACAGACATCATTACGAGGATTAGCATATTGTTTTTATATTGTTTTTATGATACTGCCCTTATGCCCCCCCCCCCACCCACCCTGCAGTGTATCGGCTGACCTTCTGCCAGACCTTCGCAGAGATGAAGAAGCCGTCAGATGAGTGGAAGACCGTCCTGGGGGGCATCTTCTTCTTTCTGGGCTTCACTGGCCTGGTCGTCTGGTGGCAGAAAGTCTACGGTAATAAATCTGAAAGGACAAGCATCACACGCTTGATGCTGCTGTGTTTGAAGTGGCGCAGGCCTGTTTCTCAGCAGATGTTTTGACCTGTCATTGCAGAAAAGGCACAGAAGTGACAAACAACATTAATGGCGGCTCTGGTCCTTTTAAGGGTCACTGCAGCAGGACCCTGGAAGTGACTCATCTAATGGAGTCATGAGCAGTGTTCATGTACAGATGTGTTCATACTGACAGTACAGCGTTCTCTGATGGGCTGTGTATCTTTCTGTTCCTCCAGTCTACCCTCAGACCCCCAGGACCTTTGACGAGGAGTGGCAGGCCAAGCAGCTGAAGAGGATGTTGGACATGAGGATGAATCCTGTACAGGGCTTTGCTGCCAAGTGGGACTATGAGAAGGGCCAGTGGAAGTAGAGAGACGGTTGGCCTGCGGCTGAGGTGGCTGACAGTTGGGACCCGTCACTCTGGAGCTTGGCTTTGTTCGGCTCTGTGAAGCTGCTGCTGCTGTCAAGCTCAACCTGAATTTGAATGTTGCATTATAAATGTTAAAACCACTAGAAAGACAGAGCTTATCCACTGTTGGCATCTCTGGGGTGATTTTACTATACTGCGCCACCTCGGGCCCTCAGTCAGCTGCCTCTCCTCCAGCCCCCTGTCACGGTGATGATTGCGCCCGTCCAGGTGGAGCCGTATGATAATAAAGTTGTGTCTCTGTGTCTCTGTGTGTTATTGCGTGTGTGAGCTCAACTGCATCAAAAAAGTCACGAACACAGACTCTGACCACACAAGAAACAAATCATCACCTCAGCAGTGGTTCAATGTAAATAAGTATATTTAAGTGCTTCACTTATGCTGGTTTGTGTTAGTGCTGATTTGGAGCTACTTGACAGTAATTAACAATTTTCAACAGAAACATAAAGTCAACACTTTAGTGTCAGTCTGACACTGTTTCTATAAACACACAAGCCTCACTCAGCCTCTCGATTTGTCTCAGACCTATGGACAATGATCTCAACAGAGGAAAAGTTCACGGACAAGGAATAATGGACAAAATGAGAGAGAAAGACTTTTTTCCTTTTGCACTGATAGGAAAGTTTAAAATCTTGAATTAAAGCTCAAAAACAAGTATTTATATTTTTGTTCAGGGTTACTTTTACATTTACTCCTCTACTACTGAAAGTAAAATACTGTACTGTTTAAACACATTTATAACACATTTATTATTTATTCTAAGTCTTTTATAACCATATATATTTATAATATATTGAAAGTATTTTTATTTATGAAGTATTTTATAAAAATGTGTCAGTCACTGTCAAGTCCAACACATTAGTGCTAATGATCCTTTAATACATGGATTCAGTGTCATGATTCAGAAAATAAACTAGATCTAGAACTAGAACTAGAACTACATCATGATATTAGTTCATTAATATTTTTATTATTCAGTATTATTATTATTATATGAAACAGGACATTTTAATTTATTGTATATTACTGTCATTGGTTTTAAAAAAAGCTAGTGAATGATAAAGGCAAAATACCACAAAAATTACTTAACAAAAAACAAACAGGGTAGTTAAAATTAAGGCATTAAAATGATTATTAAACCTGTGGCATCTAAAGCCTTTGAGCTTAATGGGGATGAAAATAAATAGACTTAAACTAAAATAAATAACATTTCAAGGTAGAATATGACACATATCTGTTTCGGTTTCTTTCTGTTTAAAGTCCATAATGTCTTAGTGCCAGTTACAGTCAGTCCACCACTTTAGTCCAGACTAATCCGCCTCAACAACAGTGTGATGTATCTGTACAGACTCTGGTGCTCAGAGTCCTAATGATCCTCTGACTTTTATTCTTGAAACTCCACGAGCTTCATATTTGTGGTTCATCAAACAATTGTCAAACAAGACAACAGTTTCTCCTCAGCATGAACTGTAATAACCTCTCTGACCGTCTCACCCGCTGTCCCAGACCCTGAAAAGACGAGAGACTCAGCACGTCTTCCAACAGCTTTATTAGGTTCGACAGAATTTAAAATTTTACAATGTCATTCTAAGACGTACAAACCATTGGACGTGGTTGTTCTAGACTCTTATGACCAACAAAGATGCACCAGAGACCCAACTTCAGTTATTTTTCGTTTTGTTTTTGAAAATATCCTCTTGCTTTATTTTTGCATTTTCTCATCTAGTAGCAGTCCAACAATCCTATAAAATAAAAACACAATGAATGACAATGCACATCAATGCAAAGGTGGGATTTAAGGCCATTTGAAGGGGCACAGTTATGCTGTTTACACCAAATATAAATAATGTTAAAAGCCATCAGTTGCTCTTCTTAAATATGTTACTAAGCTAACGTACTATTCTAATTAGTTTAAATAACTAGCATATATATATAAATACACACACACATACATATATATGTATGTATGTGTGTGTGTATGTATGTATAGGGTTGTGCCAATGCTGTCACTTCTTCATTTGTGCCTCCCTCAGGAACAGAAATTCTCACTCACACACACACACATTCACACACACACACTCACACAGTCAGTCATAATATGTGTGAAGGGGGTTTGTTAAAGTCGGGGCCTGGGCAGCAGAAAAGCCTGCGAGCAGCTTCTTTGTGGGGGCAGACAAAAAAAAAAAAATTTGTAGGAAATGTATTAGAGCAGACCTTGGCTAATAAGATGCTCAGGAAACAAGCATTTGGGGGGGGGGTCATCTATTTTTATGTCATTTTATTCCAATATTTGTTTGCATTTATACATGCGTCCGAAGATGGAACAGAGGCTTCCTGTGTTGAAGATGGAGGCACAGCTGTATTGACAGTTGAGTGAAGGATGTTTCCAGATTTTACTTTATTTTTTTTTACCCCCCTCCTTTAACGTTTCCTCTGTTCAGCTCCACACGGTTGAATCTGAACTCTAGTTTGATGAGCTTCAGACGGTCGGAGCTGTACAGTGCCTCATTGTTCTGCTGTAGAACAATCAGGACGTATTGATGTGAGCTGGAGACTGGATGTGGAATAAGATCAAATTTGAAGCAGTTGGACGACCCCACCCCTCCCCACCAGCATCACCATCGCCCTTCCCTCCCTTTGCAGTAAATTAATGGCGCTGCCAGTTGTTGGTGCGTGAAACACCAGGCGACAAACACTCCTCCAACTCCAGCGTTAAATTAAAGATGGAGAGATGTTGAGAAACAAAGATGAGCCCCCCCCCCGTCTCCTGTGGACTACATCTGACTGGCAGGCGGATGTGTGTGTGTGTGTGTGTGTGTGTGTGTGTGTGTGTGTGTGTGTGT
>JANJOY010003353.1:0-11251 GCA_038496675.1 Rachycentron canadum
TGTGTGTGTGTGTGTGTGTGTGTGTGGGTGTGTGTGCGTGTGTGTGTATGCACAGCAACAATGTTAATGTGGAGAAAGCAGCCAGTTGTTGCAGATGGTTTAGTTTAAAGACACATCAGGATTGTTTAAGAATTAAATTATAGTTTTGTTTTTGTTTTGTTTTTTGCTTTTCATTTTGATTGTTGAATTGTCTCCTGCTTAAAATTCAGTTTATGGAGGAGGTGAGGAAGCAGCTGGAGAAATGTGACATCATGACAGACAATAACTGCTTTATAGAGATGAAAAGCACAGGATCAGTGCCTCCAGGTGAGCTGTCATGGTGGGCCATGCATTTAACATAATAGGGTAGGCTACTTAGCACACTGATAGTTCTTTCCACTTAAGAGAAAACAACAAACATGAAAAGAGAAGTGAGAAATGTGCAACAGCAAATGAAAAAAATGTTATGTGGTACTCAACTAATAACCTTTCTCTTTCAGCAAAGATACGGAACAAAACTTCACTTTTCAAAAGAACAGTTTCTCTTTTCCTATCACAGAGCCCATAGTGTTTGAGAGTTACTACCAGAGCAATGTGCCCAGAGAAAGCAATGGCCAAGCTCTTATTGCAGAAGGAGAAGACATGATGAGGAGGTGTGACACAAATAATAGATTGTATGGTTACTATACATGAAAAATACAGCATTGCTGTGGCTGTCAGAAAATGCTTTCTCTTCCTGGTTCACCTTTTGTCTGTATCTTTTTCTATGTTGAAAAAAAAAAAGTATTTCACTCCTATCTCACTTTAACTTTGGCTACACAGGTGCACTGAGTCTCTTCTTGGCAGCTCTGTGAACATTAGCATCAACAACCCTGTGAACTCTCAACCAGCATTTACATCTGTTGGCCAGCGTAAGTTTGACAATTAACCATTCACTCACTATCATGTTACAGTTTATTATATTTATGTATTTTTTTATATAGCATAACAAATTCATCAGTATGATGTTGATGGCACTACCAGTACTGGTACTTTATTGTTGTCACATGTGGTGAACAACCAAGATTTCAACACTAAGTGCTGTTGATGGGTTTTAATACAATTCAAATAAGTCATATAAATCAGACACAAAGTTAGAATATAATAATATAAACTAAAGTAAATGATCCTCTGCTTGTATATGTTTTCAAATCTTCTATGGGATTGGGATGTAATAATAATTCATACAAAAATATGAACCAGGAAAGATCATTATATTTGAATTGACTGAAATATAAACCATAAAAATATTGCATTGTACTTATAAAGGGAGACTAACACATTTGTCTACTATGACTCTGGCCTCAGTTGAGATTTCAGGTGCAGGATATGCACCTCGACTCAGCCTCCAGCAAGATGCACCACTCTCCACACTTACAGCTGATGAGGACATCTTCATTGCACTTTATGCATACACTGCACAGGTGATCATTTTACATCATTTGGTCATATCTATTTACTAAGACCTAACTGGAAAAGAAACCAAGTTTTTCTTAAAAGCAGTGTATCATCAATCTGTCATGTTTGTTCCCACTGCCTTGTCAGGCGGACGATGAGCTGTCTGTGAGCAGAGGGGATGTGGTCCGAGTGTTGGAACGTGGAGAAGATGGATGGTGGATAGTGGAGAGGGGCGTACTGAGAGGACTGGTGCCAGGAAACTATCTGGGCAAAATCTGAGCACGAGCATGAATAAGAAAATACATACAAAGAAAACACTTCTATGTGCATTGATTTAATTTAATTTAGTTTAATGATACAGTCTTGTAGTCAAATATGCTAAACCACAGGTATGAACATAAACACATTCTGCAGCACATCACAATAGATTCACATATATTCACACTTCTGTTTCGGGCTTCCTGGATAAATGCTCTTTACATTTTTTAAATTTTATGAACCTGCACTGAAAATTTAGCATCATTCAGCAGGTAGTAGGTTGTTTGAAATGTGTACTTGGATTGTTATTTATTAATGGTTTGTCATTGTATTTAGGTTTTTACCCTGCTACCTCTTGTGTTTTACGGCTGGGATTTTTATTTTCGTATATACTCATATAGATAGGTGTATGTACAGTGTCACAGGACTATTCTTCAGTCCTGTTTAATCCAAATAGAAGTGAAAATAAAAATTTTCTGACATTGTCACGTTTTTTGTTTTTTTTTCTTAATTTGACAGACACTATGAGTCCGTGTGAGTCAACCATGTGATGTGACACAACCAAGAAAACTGGTATTAAACCAGGGCAAGCGGCTTTACATGAAAACAATAACATTACTTTATTCATTTCATGATTTCATTTATATAGTTGGTAGGAAACTAAAGCAATGCATTTGATGTAATAAATCGAAATCACTATTACGGTAAATAAAGCTACATGCACTTGGCAGCCATTTTTAGATGAGCTCCCACCTCTTCAAGAAATCATAAGTGTGTGTAGCTTGTATTATTATTATTTTTCACAAATTTCAAGTGGCGTGTCAGTGAACAGGGCAGCTGTTAAGGGTGATCCAGCAGTGGACAGTACTGGTTTGGTTTCATCTCTCAGGTTCTGTCTGGCCCTTTTTTTCTGGTTTGGGAGCTGGGAAATATAAAGGGTTACGTTCTGTATGTAACTATGTCTAATGTTCACATTCTGTAAGGTATTTTCTATGACCCTAGAGAGGATCATTAACCATGGAGATCAAAACACAAAAAGTAAAGTCAAAGTAACTGATGAAACTATATCTTAGCAAAATACACATCCACTAAAACACTGTCAAATTACTATTAATAATATAGTACTATACTAATATAAAACTATTTGCTTAACTATATTCATATTATGTGCCTGATGAAATATCAAATCCTTAATTCTGTATGTATCATTTAACAGGACATATTTACTTCCTTATAAAACCATGTGAATAAAAACGCAATGGAACAGTAAAGTTAAAATGTATGAGTTTATTTGTCTCCTGCCTGTTCTCCACTCTATACACAAATTTGTCACACTTTATTATTTAGCACTAGCTAAATAACTAGGGCATTAACTTAATAGTTCAATAATATTTAAACAGAGCCAATTTTCACAAAAAATGTATCAAATAATGTGTCATATTTCTTCATAGTAGGTTTATAACTAGCAAACTAAAGAAGAATTCAAACTTAATCTACACAAACACAAGTCTTCAGGTAACACTGACAATACTCCAACTAATAGCACTGGAGACTAAAAGGTTGATTCACGATTTATATATTGGTGATGCCTCACTAGTGAAGCCAGATTCAGAGAACATCCACATCAAAACAGAATGTACATCATTCACAATCTGGATATTTGTGAATATGAAGAACTTTTTGTACCAAACATGGCTTCAAGAGGTGCCCCACAAACAAAAATGTAAAGACAGAGATAAAAACACTGAATCAGTTCTTTCTATGGTAAAAAGTTTGTTTTCCATTTTCACAAAGGATGGTCAAAACAACATATTAGGAATAAAGTACAGATTATTTTTAGCATCAAACTTGCATTTTAACAACCATGAAATATCTTCAGAGCTCCAGCTATAGTGCAAACTAGCCCATAAGGTAATACACCCAATGCCACACTCCCAATCATAATTTCCACACAGAAGCTCTAAATGACTTCTCATCATCATCCTCATTGGGAATGATCCATTAGGAATGAACTTTTATGAAGCCACAACACTTAAAAAAAAAGAAAAATCAGCCTCAATATCACAAATGTCAATTAGCCATATACAACTTTGGCTTTTATAAGTACTTTTGTATTTGTAAGGAAAAAAACAAACATATAAAGTAACAGTAACTTACAATGCATGTCAATAAATAACTGGTTTCGCCTTGAAGCCCCTGCCCACCCAAACCACATCATCAGTGTTCGCTACTTTATCGTGAATTGTGCAAGGTGTGCTTGAGCTTATATAACTACAGCTGAAATCTACTGTGGACATGTCCGGTGAAGCTCCTTTTGATTTTCTGAGTGCTTCGCTGACTGGCTGCGTCATTCATGCATAGCTGTTGGTTGTGACCAGCAGCTCATATGCTGGGTCATGACTCCTCCTGCACAGCACCACACAGGCACAGAGCATCCCCAGCATCTGCAGACACACAGCACAGGAAGGCAAGAAAAGCTATTACTGAGGTCCATGTGCCCTTTGGCAAGTTTGGCAGGCAAATGACACTGGAGTGAAATCAAACAATAAAGAGCTAATTATCAGTTATTTTCTCATTTAATGGGAATGTTGGGAAAAACTACCAAACATTTGCTGTATTTTAAATCTGTATCCAGGACTGCACTTGACAACAAGCATCCTGATCTTGTGGAGTAATTTCTTTTTGTCACTATGCTGCAATGGAAAATCTAGCTGTGTGAGAAAAGGCTCTTCAACCAGGAAGCAGTACCTTCACACATTCAGAACACACTTTATTGTATTCCCTGGTTTGTCCTTGGTTTAGCCATTAATGTTTCCTGTTAGCTGTTAACAATACTAGAAAAACTAGGTCAGAGCGGCTGTCAGATCAGTTTTTCGCTGACAGAGATTACTCTCTCAGGAGCTGTAATTATGTTCCTAATAAACATGATTTCATTTTAAATTCTTAGATGAGTTTTTTTCCAGTAAGGCAGCTGACTGTTGTGAATGAATTACCCTTAAGGTTAGTAACTAATACAAACCTCAGTCCTGTAGATCTAGGATTACTGTCAAATTCCCTCTGAGTTACAATTCTTCATTTGTATTATAACAACACATAATCAGCAGTCAGACAAGACAGATTCCTATACATACTATATATATTCTATATCATTTATTCCTCCCCTTACCTGTATAGATGCAAAAGTTAATGCAGCCCATATGACATACATCATGATCTCCTTTAACTTCTTCACAACAAGAGCTTCACATCCCTAAAACAGAAATTAAATGTTACATTAAAAGAGTTTCACAGATCAGATTTAACAAATGCACGTAAAAGCATTACGTCCAGAGAATCAAAAATGTCAAATCTGTTTAAACAAAACATTTTCATCTGTAGATCAGGTGTAACACTGGGGTTTTAGCTTTAAGGATGACGTGCGTACTTCTTGGTAGAGATCTGCCGGTCGAGTGAGAGTGCCAGTACAATTGCTGATGCCGGGCCGACAGCAGCTGACTGGGACACTGTTGTTCTTGGACTCTTTAAACCAGCGAGTGTTCCTCCAGTCAGAGTAATTATGGATGCCACAGCAGTGAAGCTGATATGAGAAAAGAAAAGGTTGGTGAGTGAGACCCCATTCAGAGTCTGGGGTTAAGAATACAATTTGAAATTTGTCTCCCAATCTAAATAAAACACATGAAGACTTAAAGATGTTTTTTTTCCCATTACCTGTCTCTGCACATAGTCAATGGCGCGGCTGGGAGCGTCAGTGTTGGTGCCGTTGTACTCGTTGTAAACCTTCTGGATGGAGTGATTCACCTCATCTTCTACCTGAAACAAAACAAATACACAGCTGCTGTTACTGTCCCTGTCTGGTGACTTCAGTTTCCATGTGTTAATTCAAAGG
Source organism: Rachycentron canadum (assembly GCA_038496675.1). Lineage (NCBI taxonomy): Eukaryota > Metazoa > Chordata > Actinopteri > Carangiformes > Rachycentridae > Rachycentron > Rachycentron canadum. Next base: position 5,561 of record JANJOY010003353.1, read on the forward strand.
AACAGTTTTTCACATTAGTATAAGCCTACTTTACAGAAAAACAAAAAACATTAATGAAAGATAACAAAATAAGTTTTGAAACAGTAATAAAATGCAACAATAAATGGCTATAATATTTGAAAATATAAAGGGATGTTCATGTCTGTCTAATTTTAGATCCTGCAAGTTAATTTAACGGTGTTTACCTTTGCCCTGTATATGTAGCCCAGCACTACAACCACGCACTCTGTCACAAATACCAGCAAAAGAATGGCAGCAAACTGAAATGACAACAAGACACGTTGTTTATGGAGCCATTAGTAAGGTAAGTTATGAGTAAAATGCAGAATTACTTGCTCATGATTTTTCAGTAAGCATTTAATCCCAATTTCATGTTGCTTTATGTTTTCCTTTAGTAACTAACATGTTGCACAAACTCCTCCCCAATCAGCTCATTCTCAGGATGCAAAGTCAATGTAATGCACACTCACAGTTGCCAGACCACAGGAGCTTTCACGTATTGTTGCACAGCAGCCAATCAAGCCGATGATGAAGAGGAGAGTCCCGACAGCTATTATTATGACAGCGGGAATCAAAGTGTACACATCTTCAAAGAAGTGATCATAGTCATCATATGTGATAAACACATAGGCTCCGATGTAGCATAAAATCCCAGCTGCAGCCTGCACATGAAACCAGAGACACAGGAGTCAGACACACAGAGGTCCTGCAGAATCTGCCTCTTCTTATTTGTGCCTTATTGGATATTTATCTCTTTTCTCTATATGAATCACACACAAGATTTGTTATTTCTCCATTATAATGGACTGTGGAGCGCAACAATTCATTTAGTCCGAGTATTATAGCCTATACTACAGTGCATGTGGAGGTGTAAAGTACTATAGTGTTGTAAACTGTTGGATTTTGTCCTTATTTTCAAAATCAAATTTTGTACAACCTGCTTTGGTGTTACTGTATGTGACTATGGGCCATGCCAGCACATTTGACTTGAAGGCACAGAGACAGGGCAGTAAAAAGACAATATAAACTTAAACAAATATAAAAACATATTCAGGTTCATGTGAACAACACCAGTTTAGAACAGATTTGATAGAGGTGCAGTGTGAAGTTATCCACTTGTTATCTGTACATTACCCAGACATCCTGGGAGGTCTTTTATCTAAGCTAAGCTCAGTATATATATAAATATATACTATATGGTTTTTGTTTTCTTATCATGCCTAACCCAACCTTCCCAGTCAGTCACAACAATAATGCAGCTCGATGTCCCACTGCAGGTTCACTCAGCATCTGGCAGCTGCCGCATAACGTCATAGCTACAACTCGTGGGCGGCAGCTACCGACTCACCGCAGCCGACCACCCTGGGGTTGTCGGTTCCTCCGTTTAATGCACTTCTCGGTGAATGCAAATGTGATACCGTGCCGGTGACTTAAAAAAAATAAAATAAAATAAAATAAAAAATAAAAAAACCCTCCCAAAAAACTAACCACAAAAATAAATAATAAATAAAATAAAATAAAATAGAAACCCCGCAGAGCCGCAGCGTATCTCTGGCGCAGTTAGCTGTCGTGCTAACCCTCCCTCTCCATCCCTGGCCTCACTGAGTTTCTGCACATTGTTCAAACAAATCTGTCGTTTTCTTACCCAAAATATGAGATTGAGAAAAACCAAGACGGTTTTGGACGATGTAATCCCACACTGTCCCATTGCTTCTTGAGCATTAAAATTAAAACTGTGACTATACAAAAAATATATATATATATATAAATATATATATTTATATATATATATAGATGCACCTGCACCTCGGTTGTTATAATAATAAAATGGCTTCAGTGGTCCTGCCCCACTGTGCAGAGTTTACTGGGCTCCACCAATGAAATCACCGCAATCGAAACACGACGGACACGTGGTCGGAAGACGTCACCGTTCAAAACAAACAGTGATGGAGGGTCGCGTGAACGTTGGACACGTCACCACGTAACGTGCACGGATGCAGCTTGTGCACGTTAGGTCTTATTATCTACGTGCATCAACTACCGCAGCCCCGTCGCACATAATGGCCGATGGATGTTATTTGTGCACCACAAAGTTCATTTAGTTCAAAGTGATGGGGTGTGTAGTGTCATAAGTAATAGCAACAACACACATTAAGTGAGTTTGAATGTAATTTGTTCACGTCTTCCAGTTAAGTAGTTGTGTGTTCTTGGTAAAAAAAAAAAAAAAAAAAAAAAAGAACAAAAGAAAAAAAATTGCTGCTGCACATGAATTTGCACATTTAATATCCTGCAGCACCTCAGGTGTGATGGTGATTGGGTGGTTCATTTGTCTGCAGACACAGCACAACTGTTGTGAACACATGATGCAAGTGCATTATAAAAAATCTAAATAAAAAATAAAAACACTGATGGCCAGAATCAGCAGTGGGAGGTCCTCGGTGGATAAAGGTGTTTATGCCAGAGGGTGGCAGTGTACGATTGCTAGTTTTATGTGTTATTCTGGCATGGCATTTGTGAGGGGATGTATCAAGTGTGTGCAGTTGGAAAGTCCACCTTACATCCATATGATAACCCAAATATGGACTGTATACATTTTTCAGATGTTCAGTCTCAGGCCTGAATAAATAATAATGCACACACTGCAGCCACAAAGTCCCTTGGCAAAAATGAATGAATGTAAGCTACTCATTTGACTTAATGTCTCCACTTAAAACCTATGAGACATGTGAATCTCCTATGAGGGCAAGATGGATTATTCAATTGAAATTTAGTACCTGTGGGGGACTCAATAATGACTTGGACTGGTGCCCATGGCCTTGGTTTTATTGAGTTAAAACTTGCCATATTTGTCTCTGTCAGTTTTTTGGTGTTCAGATTGAACAAATGTAGAACTTACACAATCAAGCAGAATCAGAGGATGCCTCTGTTGACACAACATACATTCACTGTGTGAATTATGCATCAAGCGACCCTCATGACTTTAATTTGAGTCATTATTAAAACAGGACAACATAAAACCAAGGAACAAGCACATACATATGGAAACAAAGACAGGATACCAAAGAGTCCCGCAGGGTTGGACATATGACCATGAATTTTGGTCATGAGACAAATTGTTTTTAACTGAATATGTTTGCAGTTGTGTTAAGGTTTGTAAATAACATATGGCATTCCCAGATTTCTGCATCATAAAATATGAAAGGTAATGGTTAATGTTATATTAGTATATTACCTTTTTGTGACGTAGAGTATATGGCTCCACTTACTTCATGCTGTATTTTCAGGTTACCCTTACCCTGCCATTCTAGTGAACACGATATCGGAGGATTGTCTGGAGGGAATCCCTTGAAATTTGGCACAAATAATCATTTGGCTTTAAGGAACTGATTAGATTCAAAAGTCAAGATCACTGAAAAATCACAAAACACAGTTTGGCCATAACTACTGAACTGGTGATCCTAACTTTGGTGCCCACCTTAAAATTGTGGCCACTGTGTAAATCCTCTGAGCTGCCAGGTTGACGATGAGTGTGAAGTGTCCATGTTTTACAATTTGTAGCTATTATACAGCAACATCCATATTTTTGCGGAATTGTCTACTATTGAGGCCTTTATTTCCCTCATGTGAATACTTTTTATTAAATTCCTTCAAGTTCTTCATTACATATGTTATATGAGTCTGAACAGACACAGATGTAAACTGCAACTTGACTGGTTGGGGGAGGTATGCAACATCTTCAGTTCTAGTTCCCATGTTTTTCCAAGATGAAAATAACATCAAATTTATTTTCATACAAGTGAGTGCAGATTTACAGTGAGATCAGGCTCCACACTGGGTACTGGAGACGATCACAGTTCAATGTAGCGACAAAAATGATAAATTGTCATAAATCATTGGTGCGTGAATGCAGATTTACTTAGCTGCTTAGTGAGGCTATCGTCATTTATATAGTAAACAGAGTGATGCCCAGTCATGTTTGCTTAAATTGAAATGCCATCACATGACATGTGAAAGTCATTCACAACCAAAGCATTAATTGTTGAATAACAAAACTGTACAATTAACACCCGATAGAAACAAATGGGATATAGGAGATCATGTTTCTGTTCATCAACACATGAAGAAATTAGTTTGTCACAGCAGTGGTTTAGAGCAACACAGCAGGATTTGCATGACCTTGCAGCCATCAAAATACCAGATAGCTAATCTTAGTCTTTCTGGCATAAAAATAAATAAAGATATTAACATTAAAGGTCACAATAACCTCTTCAAGATGAGGGCATCTGTAGTTACTGATGATTTGTATTTGCTTTTTATTGCCCCCAGCATTAAGTGTATCCACTGATTAAACATTATGTTTTATGGTCTTCTCTTATTTGATATAGTAATTTAGTGTCCTTTAGCTACTATACACATCACATCCTAAGAACACACACTATCCAATGGCATATATTAATTTATTAATTCATTTATTTAATCTCATGACATCAGAGAGCTCAGTGTCCTAGTTGATAGCCATCTATATAGCAAATATTAAATTCTGGATATTCCCAAACTTGGAAACTATCATTGTTCGATACAATTTAATGTACAGTGAATATACAAAATATTAGGGGGGACTTTCTAATATTGACCTTCACACCAGAGTTGTCCCATTCTTATTAATTTTTAGCTCCATCTCCATCTGTCGCACTGATACAGATTTATTTGAGGTGATTTAATGAATTATGATGACTATTACTTGGATTCGCACCAATAACAGGAATGTATTTTCCTGGAATTTACATATTAAATTGTCTCTGTCTTTGGCAAGTATTGACTCTCCTGTGACGTTAAAGACACAGAGCTGTTCATCTGAGCGGGGAAGACAGAAAGAGGGCTGGTTAGATCAATCTGATCACATGAAGGAGCCGAGCATTTACATCAGCAACAGAACAAATGCAAAGTCAACGCAGGCACAGATGATGCTAAATTGAAATCTCTCCTTCCCCCAGGAGGGAGGAAGCATGGTGCACATGATGAAAAACACTTGCACACTTAAATTGTGTGGAGACATCACCTTCCTAAACAGTTAACACTGAAGCATGCTTGGATCTGCAATTTTAAGTCATGAGAGGGCAGTTATAACCACTGTTTCACACAACACGCACACGCACACGCACAGAAATTGTTAATTATTAAGACACTGAACTGCACTGTGCAAGGGAGTAACACACAGTTAAACATGTAGATATTTTTGATAGATCTGTGGTTGAAGCATTCAAATGATATTCACAATAACTCATTAATGATAGTGTTTTGAATGTTAGCTCTTAAAAACTGCTCTTACTATAAGGCCCAAGGCAAACCGAAGAACCAAGAAGATCACAGTCTTTTTTAGGGACTTAAATTTCCTGTGACCTATTGAGCAATCTTATTTATCAAATGGTACCCAATTTTCTAGCCTACTAACCTACTTATGTACAATGTTCAGCACCTGAAAGTTTTATGTTCTTGAGGGTGTTGTTTGTCAGAATAAGCATAGGTTAGAATTTATGATTACAAAGAGAAAAAAAAAAAAAAACAGTTTCCTGCCCTCCACGTGTTGAAAAACTTAAAGAAAAAGCCAAAATAAATTTTTTTTCTTTATTGCAAACTAATTGAGAGCCATCACTAAATCTTCAGTGGGTAATATTAACATGAACGTATTTT